>CAUYPK010109747.1:0-22799 GCA_963574355.1 Loris lydekkerianus | reverse complement strand
CTCCACTGGTCACGTTCCACCAAACTGACATGTGTGTTTGGGTCCCCTTCCCCTCTCCACTGGTCACGTTCCACCAAACTGACATGTGTGTTTGGGTCCCCTTCCCCTCTCCACTGGTCACATTACACCAAACTGACATGTGTGTTTGGGTCCCCTTCCCCTCTCCACTGGTCACGTTCCACTAAACTGACATGTGTGTTTGGGTCCCCTTCCCCTCTCCACTGGTCACGTTCCACCAAACTGACATGTGTGTTTGGGTCCCCTTCCCCTCTCCTCATTCATCCACAGACCATGGAGAAAGCCCCCCCGGAGCTTCTCTGAAGGCCCTTCACTCTTCAGGTACCTGTTACCTGCCACACATTTTCTTCCCAACTCTATCCCATTTCTTATATCTTATACCACTAGTCAATTCACCTATTAACTCCTTCTTCAATGACTTTATTTAAATATTTTTCAATGATTGTATATTTCTCACATTGAAAGAAACAAATTCAATTGTAGGTAGGAAAATTAAACAAGGCTTATTAAACAATTTTTCTCTCCAGATTCGACTATGTCTATCAGTTGATGAAGTTTAAGGTAATCTTCACAGGACCAATAAATCCTAGAGATTTTTTTCAGTGCTCTCCACTCTGCATGACACATTTTACTCCCAGCAGGGTCATTGACTAAATGTTTTGTTTTGTTTTGTTTTTTATTTTGTGACATGTTTATTCCAATAAAGTTTTTTGGGTTTGGGGGGTTTTTTGTTTCTTGTTTTTTGTTTTTGAGACAGAGTCTTACTCTGTCATCCTGCATAGGAGGCCATGGTGTCATAGCTCACAGCATCCTCAAACTTTTAGGCTCAAGAGATCCTCTTGCCTCAGCCTCCCAAGTAGCTGGGACTACAGGCACCTGCCACTATGCCCAGATAGTTTTTCTATTTTTAGTAGAGACAAGGGTCTCACTCTTGCTCAGACTGGTCTTAAAGTACTGAGCTCAAGCAATCTGTAAGCCTCGGCCTCCCAGAGTGCTAGGATTACAGGTGTGAGCCACCATGCCCAGCTATTGACTAAATTCTTATACATCAGTTGTACGCAATATCTTAATAGAAGACTCTATTATCCTCAATTTTGGTAATTCATGAAAATATAATAAATTAGTGAGTCATTAATATTATCAATGACAAATATGGACGTTGTCAGTCAGCTTCCCTCGCCAGCCAGCTAACCAGCTTCTACTTTATCTTAAACAATTGTGTATTTTGAAGGCATCCTCAGAAAAAGACTATACTTAACACATCTTTGGAGATGTTAGGTACTGTTAATAACTAACACACAGTGAAACTCTAGTGCCTTAATCCTTGTATACTTGTTTCCAAGCTAAAATAACATTGCTCTTTCTCCAACAGTGAAAAGTAAAATAGAACAGTGCCAACCAACTCAAAAAAGCAGTCCATGGACTGAGGTTCTCTAGTGCATTTCAGAAGTACATGGTCCACAGGAATAGGCAATGTGCCCAAGATTCTTGGGATAAGCCGAGGAATGCACAAAGTCAACTCTTTCTGCCTAAGACCCTCAGGATCAGATCTCCCAGATGCTGTGAGTCACTAGTTGCAATACACTTATTTGCAAATGTTTGCCGTTTATACTCTGGAATCCTTTATTTTCCTCTACTGATAAAATGCTCTACATTTTTAGTAGATAACCATCTCCTGCAGTCATGGTGCTCTCAAGACACTTATTGGTAATTACCAGCTGATAGGAAATTACTTTCATGCCAGAAAACTGAGGGGGAAATATTATTAAAAAAAAATAAAGAACAAAAAGGAGTTCTGCTTGAAGAGGTAAACTTCCAAGCATTATAAACATGATCCAGTGTTACTCACCACTGAATGAACAGTGTGGTAAGTTTGCATTGATCATATCCCAGGAAAGGATGGTTTATCCTTTAACTTAGGCTGAAAACCTGCCAAAAAGGGGAACTAATAAAATCTTTAAAATGGTCTTTGGTGATAGTGAGGATGTGCATATGTGGGTTGACTTTTTAAGAACTGGCTTTATTTTCTGTATCCTGACCAGTCCTTGTCAAAACAAACTTAGAATTATTTTTAGCATACCAAACTCTAAAAGTATCTTTCCCTAATTTCTATGATTATTCTCGTGTATATAATTCTGGGCCACAGCAAACTGTATAAACCTACATTTTTTTCAGTTCTTGGAAAGCTTTAGTTCACAACTTCTATGATTAGTTTGAAAAGGTAAAATTCAGTGTAATTGTAGAATTGTTTTGAAATAGATACATCTGAGTTTCAATGGTGCTAGTTCAAATTTTTATTTAAATGGCTAGAAAAATCCTACACCAATTTATTTAGAGTATTTTCCTTTTATTACTCAATTAAATCTAGAGCCTGGTGAGTGAAAAATTAGATAACTTTAAAGAATGAATACAGGCAAAGCATTTATAACAACACATTTCTTCTTCATTCCATTTCTATTTAGAAGTGTCAACAACCTCAAGCATTAATGACAATTCATGCTTATAAAATGTCTTCATTTTTTAACCTATGGACTGTCTTTCTGAAATTTTATTTTTCTAAGAGGGAAGTCCAATGCCCAAATGATCGATTTATTCTATTTCCTACAACAAAACGAGTAAAAAGTTATAGTGTAATAAAGTGGGGGGTTTTGCCAATAGTTACTATAAACTTCCAGAAAATTCTAATTTACCTGACACTGTGAATGTCAGGATAATAATACTGCCTGGTACCTCAGATAATTTATTGTCTTTGAATTGTCCTCAGGAAAAATCAGAAATTATGAGCTTCAGGTGAAGCAAAGCAGAGCAATTATATGAATTATCTGATATTGAAAATGTGTGTAATTTAGGCTATTATGATTAGACATAAAATGATAGAACTGATTTCACATTTTTAGAAATCACATTTACCTTTTTTCCTCCATGGGAAGTATACATGCATAAAATAAAGCTCATGGAGCCATCATAAATTGTCCTTCAAAATTGAGTAATTGCAGTCCTGGTTTCTTACATTATTATGATGATGATGATTTTATATCATTAAGTCTACTTACAAAAACTTTTAACCAGTTGCATGTTGCCCTATACAGCCAACAATGAACCAGAATAATTAATGGTCAGCTTCTATTTCAAAATATTTCAGTGTAAATTCTGCCCCACATGCAATATGGATTTGAGGAAGTTTGGGATGGCATGAGTGAAGTTACATTGATTAACCTGTTTAACCAAAAGGACTAACTTTTTTTCATGCCCTGGGCTCCCTGTGGTACATATGCAATACAAAATCCATTTAGTTACATGAATAATCATGTTATCCACTTCATTTCCTCAAAATAAATACACTTGAGTGGAATGGAAAGTATGAAACTTTCCCATTTGTCATGAATCTTCATTCTGTTTTGTGCTCATTAGTCCATTTAATTAAAGAAAATTAAATCAAGGAATGAAATTTTCAATACACCTTACCCTTTGGGTTCTTACCACCTTAGACCACCTTAGACAAAGGTGAAAATTCTGGAATTTTTGCCCCTCATTTTAAACTGCTTCCCGTGTTAGGTCAGCTCTTGGTAGATTAATCATGGTAGATTCCCATACCTCATCTATGAAAATTAAGGAGAAAGTTACCTTTCCATCAAGAGCACATTTTTACCACATGTGGTTTCCAACACTGCTTCCTCCAGAGGAAATGAGGGAAGGTACAGAAAAGGGAAAAAAGGCTCATTGCCTCCAGCCCTTTTATAAGGCATTAATCCCGTACCTAAGTGGAGCCCCCCATGGCCTAATCACCTCCTAAGAGCCTGGCCTGGTAGCACTGTTGCACAGGGAGTTAAGGTTCAGTGTCAACTTTGGAAGGGACACCAACATGCAAACCCTAACATACTGACAGGGAAAATGATCACAGTTGTGAATCTCATGAACATAAGCCATTTCCCCAATTATCTTATTATAAACTAAATCCACTGCACGAGGCAATGCTGAGTGAAATGCCTGATGATGAATATGGCGTTTAATAAATATATGGATGATAGTGTTAGCTGAATTAACACAGACAGAGGATGCAACTACAAATTAGGTGTAAGTATCCATTTTCCTGAGGACAAATTACTGCTCTCACCATGGTGGAAGACTTCCAATGTAATCAATCTTAATCTGCCACCAGTTGGCTGTTCTTTTGTCTCCAGGGAATGGTGCCACATCCAGGAATCAATGCTATTCTGTTGTTGATGTATTGGATACACAGTAATGATAATGTACGCCAAATAAGTCTTGGTAGGCAAAGACTATCCATGGCTTTATTTTTCATGTGCTTATTTAGCCAGAAACAGATCAATTGGGAAGGAAGGCAGACTGACCTCTTATGAATAGGTCATTTTGTCTACTTGATCACTGAGCACTTTGTCTATGGAAGATACATTTTGATGATAAATCTTACGGCAATTAAAGATTCTTGGGTGTTTTGTTTTGTTTTGTTTTGCTTTGCTTTGCTTTTTGAGACAGTCTCACTCTGTCCCCCAGGCTGGAGTGTCATGGGGTCATCTTAGCTTACTGCAGCCTCAAACTCCTGGGCTCAAATGATCCTCCTTCCTCAGCCTCCCAAGTAGCTAGGACTATAAGCACATGCCACCATACCTGGCTGGTTTTTCTATTTTTAGTAGAGATGGGATTTGCCTCTTGCTCGGACTGGTCTTGAACTCCTGAGCTCAGGGTGATTAAAGATCCTTACATGCAATTTCTAAACTGAGCATCAATCCCTAGATTTTGTATTCACTCTTCTGCTGTTATTCCTTCCATGTCTGTGATGACCAACAAAGCCATTAGGCACCATCGATGTTTGAGCATCACTCTAAAACTTTGGTTTTCTCTTCTTGCAGGCAAAGTAGACCAAAAAGATTTATTGTTCAACATTCCATCCATGGGAAGGATTTCTTTATCTACTCACATTCAGAGACATCCCGTGACTGGCCATGGAAGCAACCAATATTGTTTTAGGTAGTGTGGATATATTACGTGGAATTGTCACAAATAAATGAAGCCCCAGGTTTGTTAATCCTAATTTACCTGGTCATAAGGAATTTCATGTGAAGCCATAGGTTTGGGTTGAGGTGATCATGGGAAAACAGGAAGAGTGTGGAGTCTGAGCCGGGACTTATGAGATGCTTCCCCTTCAGAAAGTGTTTAGTCCCTGTCTTTTATGTAGCACTCATATTTGTTAATGGAACACTTAGCCCTATGTGTTCATAGATCAGATTATGCACATTTTATGATCGGCAAGTCACACTACAAAGTCACTTTGTGATTCCCTGTCATGTATTCAGCCTCTCCCAGTGCCAAGAGCTGTTGTCAAAAGGAGAATATTTTCCAGCAGAGGAGGGCATGTTTTCTCCAACCTCCACAACGTTCAATTTGTCAGAGCTTGTCACAGCCTCCGTATGCCAGTCACATCTGCCACAGACACTTGATGGATCAGTGATTTGGTTCAGACAGCTCAAGTAGCTCAGTGGTTTGCAGTGTCTGGGACTTAATCTAGTTCTTGGGTCCACAAAAATTGGCAGCCTATTAATTATCTTACTTGTTAAATTTTTCAAATTAATACACTATACTAAGTTACATATGATTTTTCCAATCCAGAGAGTTGTGCCTCTTTCTTAACAAAAAACAACAACAGCAAACTTTATTTTTATCATCTTTTTTTTTCTTTGGAAAGACAGATTAATGTACCTCAGACAACTAGACTCACAGAACCTTTCCTAAGTTGGTTGACCATTGATTTTCATTTGATTTTCACTCTCTAATAAAATTTATTATCAAATAGAATAAAATAGTTCTGACTTCCTGATCAAAGGGCCTAACCAGCAGGTGACCAATATGGCAAATGATATGATATCCACACTGATAGCAAAATGATCAATGTATTTTGGGGGTATTCAACCTTTTGACTTCTCTGTGCCACACTGGAAAAAGAGAAGTTGTCTTGGGCCACGTGTTAAATACACAAGCACTAAAGATGATAAGCAAACTTCCATGCATAATTGTCATGATATCTGCTACCACAGGTAATCAAGAAAGTCCTCACAATCCACATGCAACCTGCAGGCTGCAGGTTGGACACCCCTGGTAGACTGTGCTAGTGAGGGAGAGGATACATCTTGAGTTAAGACTGAGAAGTCATACTTCAGTCCCTACCAAGTGAAAGAAAGCTACAAGAGTGGTCTTTTTGATTGATATAAAGAACAAAGCATTATTGAAATGGATTGCTCTATGTCAGGTTCCAAAGGTGATGTTAATTCGTCTGCAGAGATAAGACACCTCTGCAATTGAAGTCCTTACTTGGTTATGTAGTGAAATGATATCCTTCTTTAGATAAATTTGTCTTATACAAAAGCTAATACATATACAAAAGTTACATAGAGATATAATGCAAATAATCACTGTTTTTAAGTCTTTCATCATTGCTTTAAACTTTTCAATTCCCTGAGAAATGTGGTTTTGAAGTCAATTGGCTATTTTGATAGAATGTTCCATTGGTTCTACTGGGCCCTTTAAATCATAACCATAGTTCTATAGTTCTATGAGTTATAAGACTGATAAAAAGAAATAAGTTCACTTAGTTCAATAAAAGCCAGAAGATGTTCATTTTAACTTCGTTCATCCAATCAAGTACCTAATTAGATTTTAATTTTAAATTCAAGTTGTAGATTGGAATCAACCCAAAACTTTTGCACTGGAAAAATCCAGCCCCTTGAGCACAAAATACATTCCAAAATGTTGAAACAGAAAGAACACTTAGAAATCAAATATTGAAAATAGATTGATTTTGTAGCTGATTATGTTATTGTCCAATTAGATTGATGATTTGTCTAAGGCAATTGAAGTAATTAATGATGGTCCTGAAACCATAAAAAGTAGCTAAACCACATCCTTAAAAGTCAGATTAAGGATAATTAGCTCTATCTATACAAGCATGGAAAAATTACTTAACATTTCTTAGTTTTAGTGTCCTTATTAATGACATGGGAGACAACAATCATTACCAGATAGAACTGTCATGAGAATAAAATAAAATATATAAGTAAAATGTCCCTGTCATGTCTGGCATATAGTAGGAACTGAGGTAATGTTAATGCTGTTGAAGTCTAAGGCTTTTCCGAGTGCACCACTGTGATACGAATCATTGGCCACCCCCATTCCCACATGATCACTCAAGTGGTCATTTATGGCATGATTCCCACAAGTGATTGGATTGGGAGTCTGCTTAAGAGCCAATTATATTTATGTCTTTAGAATTGGTATGGCAAAAAATGAGGAAAAAAAAAAGTCATGTCAAAGAAGTCCCACGTTAAGTGTGACTTCATGGTGGGTGTCATGATCTGGAACATGAGAATATACCACCTGGCACAGCAAACAGAACTCTGCAGGTGTGATTAAGTCAAACATCTAGAGATGGGAAGAGCCATCTGTGTTATCCAGGTGAGCCTGGATAACATAACCATGGGGTCTTTATAAGAGGGCATTTCTGGAGTCTTGGAGCAGTAATGGGAATCGTGTTGGGAAAACCCAGAGATGGGGATGACATGAAAAAGCATGGCCCTGAACACACCTTGATTTTTAGACTCTGATCTCCAGGACTGTAATAGAGCTAATTTAGTGTTTTAAGCCACTGTTGTTGTGGCAGCAGTTGAACTATCATAACACAGTAATGTTAGATAACTTGAGAAAAAACCCACATTCTTTCTGTAGAGGTACTTGGATTCATCTCAAACCTAAGTGACATTTCTGAATAAATTTCCCTGAGGTCACTGTGTGTTTTTGTGTTGTTTGTTTGTTTGTTTGAAACAGAGTCTCACTCCGTTGCCCTAGGTAGAGTGCTGAAGCATCATCATAGCTCACAGTAACCTCAAACTCCTGGGCTCAAGTAATCCTTCTGCCTCAGCCTCCCAAGTGTCCACCTGCTGGGATTACAGGTGTGAGCCACCACACACAGCCAGGTCCTTTGTTATTATGACTGTCTACTTTTAGGTTTCCTTGAGAATTAATGACCATGTGTCACTCTGTCACCACACCTCACTCAATAGTTTAAGACAGGCAGGTGTCTCTTGTCCCCTTAAGCAAGTAGTAATATGCCAACTGCGTTGCTTTTAGGTCTTTGTTTGTTACGTACATGCTGTTAGTTACAAGAATGTAACTGAGCTGGTGGGGTAAACATTTTATTGCTAATGGGATAAACATAAAAGTTCATATTTTAAAATGCAGCAAGAAATGAAGAGGAAGGGTAGACCTTTTTGGTTCCAAGCTCAGAAGCACATTTATGGATTACTATATAGGCTACTCAGGACTTAAGGAAAGGATGAAATAGTTTGTTTAGAAAAATAACATTTCCGTCGAATACTTTCCAAATTATTCTTGGAAGTGAAAATTACTTACGGTAGCAACTACCGTCTAGGAAGAGCTGGTTAATAGATGGTAAAATGCATTTCAGAGCTGCCTCGTGAAGAACCTGAGAGACCTGAATGTTTTCTTCAGAGTAACGATTTGGGGAATTAGCTACAGGTTGAATCACTTTAAGAATAAAGAAACATGCAATTAAAATAAACTATTACGGACTGGAGGCAGTGGCTCAGGCCTGTAATCCAAGGAGGTAGGTGGTGGGAGGATCCCCTGAGCTCCAGAGTTCCAGCCTGAGCAAGAGCAAGACCCTCATCTCTACTAAAATCAGAAAAACTCAGAAGAATATGTTCAAGCTCCATCCATGTAAACATAAAGAGGTAAAGTCTCCATCTGTTTTATGGCTGCATAGTATTCCATGGTGTACATGTACCACAGTTTATTAATCTATTCATGGGTCAATGGGCACTAGGACTTCTTCCATGACTTGGCAATTATGAATTGGGCTGCATTGAAGGCTATGTTAATCAGTTTGATGTAAGAATTCCAAATTGTATATAAAATCAACACGTTGTACCCCATAAATGCATTAATATACACAGTTATGACTTAATAAAAAAAAAAAAAATTTAAGAGGAAAAAAAATAGAAAAACTAGCTAGGCACAGTGGCAAGGTGCCTATAGTCCCAGCTACTGGGGAGGCTGAAGCAGGAGGATTGCTTGCACCCAGGAGTTTGAGGTTGCTGTGAGTTATGACTCCAGGGCATTCTACCCAGGGTGACAGAGTTTGTCTCTAAAATAAATTAATTAATTAAACTCTTTTACAATATCTATAACTATAAAGCAATGGTTTATAGAGAAAAATGCTATATTTAAAAAATGAATTGTGAGATTTTTGGTAGCTTTGACAGTGAGGGAAAGGATAGGAAAAGCAATCATTTTAAACATTGTTTTCAAGTGATTGTAGATGGCAGTGCTTGAAAGTAAAATCACGTGTCCCTCCATGAAGGGGATCCGTTCTGAGGAACAGATGGTGCGTTTTTGTCCCTGTGTGCACAACATGGGATATACTTACACAAACCTGGGTTGTCTTGAAGGCCGCAGGCAACTCTAACACAGTCATAAATGTTTGTGTACCAAAACATGGAAAAGGTACCATAAAAACTTGTATCTTAGGGGCCCCGTCACATGTGCCCCGTCACATCATTTTCTGAGCCATTGTTGCACGGTGCATGAATGTCCCTGTTTCAAGTCACTCCGAACTTGGCAACTTTGTCCCAAAGACAGTTCGGTTTTGGTAAAGAGCAGTGACGGATATGAGCGCCCAGCAGCTTGCAGGAGAGTGTAAATTACATGGCAAGGGTCGTTTTCTTGATGGACTGGTCTGCATCTGACTTAGCATCTGCCATCGAGCGTGGCAGCAGGGGAAGGGCAATTGTTCAAGCTGCCTTCAAAATTCATGGCCCTAATTCCTACCCCCAAGAGTGGCTTAATTGGTTCTTGGCGTGGCCTTGATAAATGGTAAGGCATTTTCCTCCTGGGCGGCAGTAATATTCACCTGGCCTGCCCACCTGCCTGTGTCCCTCCCAGAATCCAGGAAGCTTTGAGGTCTATCCTCACTGTGGTCAGGAGTCTATCAACTACAACTTTTGGCTGGCCGAGCCTTACCGTATTTTTCTTATTTTCCAAAACCTCAGTTTTCTTTCTACTTAGAATAATCGAAAATTTGGAGTTCAAGAAGAGGAAAGTAGAACTTATTAATACTTCCAACTTTACATACTACCTACAAGCTGATAACCGTAAATACACAACTCTAAGACCCTAAATATATAACTTCAAGACAAACTGCTCCCCCTAAAATCAGGACTTTCATCTTAGTTTTTCGTCATATCCACTTCAACTACCTTACCAGATGGTTCTATGCTTTCTCATCTGAATTTTGCACAAGACTTCTAAAAACAAAAACAAAAAAAATCCTCATAGATTCAACTTTTATCCAAGGACATTCTATTCTTTATAAATCAGGCAGAATAAATTTACAGAATTCTCGATATGAGCTTCATATTCTTATGAGTGAAATACGGGCCTGAGTCTGAGTCTAGATAGATCAAGTGCAAATCAGCACTAAAAAAATTATAAAAACTAAACTTTTATATCTTCTACTCCACTTGCAAAACGATGTCTAAATTATTCAGAGTTCCTACAGATCAGGGCCACTCGCTTTGGAGAAAGATGTGACTTTCTATTCTACACTCGCTTGCCAGAGAGGAGCCAAGTCTTCCTTCGTCTGGAGATTACAGCAATCTATATATTTCATACATATTTTAGTGGTAGATTTTAGTGCTTGCTTTTGATATTTTAGTGGCATATTTTAGCAAGCAGCAAAATCTCAATGGGACAAACATTTCAGAAAAAAAAACAGAAGGAAAAGTATCGCTGCCTCAGACAAGGAGAAAACAAACCCACTTGTTGTTTTCAGGCTTACTGTAGGAAATTTCATCTTTAAAGCACTAAAATCAGGTGAGAAGTTTTAATAGTTTTGAAAACTGCCAGCAAAGGGATTGAGCTTTTCATTCTCAGGTGTCTCCCATTCAACATCTGCTTTGAGATAGAGACTCTGGGTTGATGAGGATTATTTACGTCCCGCCTGGTCCCCTTTCTTTGTAGGGTTTCGTTTGCTCCCTGCACCGTTCCTGCTCCAGAATCACACGTATGCTGTGTCACTTGGAATTTGCTCGTCCTGCCCTCCCTGATTTCAGGTATGATCAATCTTGATTGTCGATTTTTGTCTACCATGAATATAGATTATCTTCCTCTACCATCAGTCTCTAGCTGCTCCTGGCCTAATTCAATTGTTATCTCAAATACATCATTTTTCTTTACAAAATTAAATGTGTGATAGGATTTGTCATAATTTCCCTCTGCAGAAAACTTAGTCTGAAAACATTTGGCAGGGAAAACTCATAAGTTGCAGCATTATTGTTCCTAATATGGATGGACTATCATGAAAATGGCAGCAATTATTAATTCTCATTTTTAAAAAAAGTGAATCCATCTTGCATTTCAATTGGGCTGCTGATTGCAAGGAGATACTAGCACATAATTCCTCAGGAAAATGCTTTCAGCACCAACATAAAATGCAAGATCAGGGCAGCACCTGTGGCTCAGTGGGTAGGGCACTGACCCCATATACTGAGGGTGGAGGGTTCAAATCCAGCCCCAGCCAAACTGCAACAAAAAAATAGCCAGGTGTTGTGGTGGGTGCCTGTAGTCCCAGCCACTTGGAGGCTGAGGCAAGAGAATCACCTAAGCCCAGGAGTTGGAAGTTGCTGTGAGCGGTGTGACACCACAGCACTCTACTGAGGATGATAAAATGAGACTCTGTCTCTACAAAAAAAAAAAAATGCAAAATAAAATTTATCACCAGTTGATGAGACATTTTATCCCGGCAATTGTAAAGAGAAGCCAAATATCTAGGGTCTCTTTTAGAATATGTAGATAATTTCATTTTATTCTGCTTTTACATGATCACTTAGATCTATAGCTTATGGTTTATTTTAATAAAATAATTGTGCAAATACTGTAACACATTTGTAATCACCAATAACTATAATAATCATTGTTCAGCTTTATGTTACAAGCTATAGCTTTTACTAAATAATAACAGTCACTTGAAATGACCATACTCAACTTGAAGTTTAAGAGTTTAAAATATTTAACAGTGGTTATCAAAGAATATGTGAAACTCTAAACATACATGTCTGTTTCTAGCACTATGAGGTCTGCTGATTAAGGACTGTACAGCTCAGTGAGGGTCATAACCTTGGTACATCAGCGTCTCACAGCTGCTCGTGTTGATGTGTTGTTATTGTTGCTGCATGTTTTTGCATGCCTTGGCAGAATGTCAGAGTTTGAATTAGTGCAATGAATAAACATTCATAAATCTCTTGTTGAACTTGGCAAGAGTGGAAGTGAAATCAGGAACCAGTTAGTCTGCGTTTATGGGGATAATGCCATGAAGAAGACGGTGGTGAACGAATGGACTAAATCTGCCATGACCATGTGTGTGCTAATTTCTGTCTGCATGCGGGGGCTCTTTTCTCTTGGGTAAGAATTATAACCAACGAGAAGAATGGCTGAATCTTATGAGAGGAGTATGTTTAACTTTTTAAGAAGCTGTTAAATTATTTTACAAAATAGTTGTAGTGGTTTACATTGCTGCCCCATCAGTGTTTTAGAGTTTTAGTTCTTCCATATTCCTGTCAACACTTGGTTTTATCAGTCTTTCAAAATTAGACAGTTCAGTAGATGTGTATTGGTTTACCATTAAGAATTTAATTTGCATTTGCTAATGACAAATAATGTTAAGCATCTTTTCATGTGTCTATTTGCCGTCCATATATGTTTTGGGTGAAAGATCTGTTCAAATATTTTGTCTCTTCATATTGGTTTTTTCTGTTATTACTAAAGTTTGAGAGTTCTTTTATTTTTGGATACAAGTCCTTCATCAGATACATGATTAGGAGAAATTTTCTCCTAGGCTATGATTTGCCTTTTTATTTTATTTAACAGTGTATTCTAAAGATAAGAAAATTTTTAAAAATTGGATGTACCTCAAGTTACCAATTTATTCCCTTAACACAGTATGGTTTTAGTTCCATATTTTAAAAATCTAGTTTCGCAAAGGCTTTCCTCTATGTTTTATTTCAGAGGTTATATAGCTTCATTCAAGTAGATGATTGATTTTGAGTGACTTTTTGTGTATTGTACATGATACAGAGCAAAGTTCTTATTTTCCTGCACGTAGACGTACAATTCTTCCAGTGCTCTTTTGTTGAGAACTTGGTTCTTTCACCTCTGAATTGCCTGTGATGAGTAGGTCCATTTCTAGACTTGCAATTGTTCTATTGATCTCCTTGTCTGTGTTGTTTCTGGGAACAGTCTTGATTATCATAAATTTTAATTTGTGCAGTATTATATAATTTTATTCACTTTAAAAATTTTTTGACTATTTTAATTTATTTGGGTTTTCATATTAGAATTTATCTTTTCAATTGCTACAATAATTCTGTTGGCCTAAGTGGGTTTTGTTGCTTCCTAGGGCCATGTTCAAGCTGGCAGTGTAGTTGGAAGTGGTTGGATAGTTACCTACAGATACAGGAGGACCCAGCCCTCCTCGTCCCATCTCCAGTGCTTTCTAGTCTCACAGTCTGCACTTTATACTGTGGCCTGTACTCAACAGGGAAAACAACTCTCACTCCTTCCACGAATTCCATTCATGTATCCTCTGTATACACACATTCAACAAGAAAAGATTACAGGTTTAATGATAAAACTAGAGGTTGAATTATAGTAAAACTAAACCAAACTTATTTATACATAGGGAGACACATTTTTATTTTTACATTCATATTCTATTTGATATGCATTTTATTTCTTTTTTATGTATTTTCTTTCTAAGTTAATGCATTTTACATAATTAATAGTTGAACCATTTAAAACATTTCCAGTATACACGAATACGTAATCGTGACTGTAATGGATATGGTTTTGGCACAGTTCACTCAATGATTAAGCAGTGGGGACAGATTAACAATTTAACATAGAAGGCAAAATCAGTAGCTGTTGACATTGTGAAGATCAGCTCCTCAGCATCTCTCTTTTGGTTCAAACTGATAGTTATGTCTATTTTGAAGCATTTATGTATACTTTTATAAATAATGATAGATCTGTAATGGCAAAATATTGAGTCATGTGGTTATAACATTAGCTAGAGGCCTATTAAGTTGTTATAAACAATAGGTCACAGAACATTTTTCACAGAGAGAACTGATTCTAGCTGTGGAATCATTGTTACTGAGCCATATAATTATCTTTCTGACAAGCAGATATGCTACTTTAAAAATAATTGTGTCAGCATACAGAGCTTTAAAGTATTTACCAAACAATGTACTGATGTGCATTTGTCTGGAATGCCCTAGCGTGTCAGATGAAGAGCAGACATCGTGACCGCTACTCCAGATATGAGTTTCCTACTCAACTTTTCATGAATCTAGAGTAAGAGTGCTTTAGCCAAGGTGAGAGGGGTCAAGTTTATGGGACTCCTGGTGACCACATTACATTCCAACAATTAGCCCTAAACTCTCAGCACTTTCAGCAGCAGCTTCTCACGTTTATAGGTGATTATACACTGGGTAAAGCTGTCCTAGCATTCTGTTGGAATACATGATTTGGAGATAGATGATTTCCTAGTACAAGTCACAAATTCACTTACTATTTCCTAAGTGAAGTAGAATTGTCTTCCTGGCAGACCTAATATTGAAGGTCCTCGTCCATTTTACCTTCTCTATGAAGGTCTTTTCTTGTTACCACCCATTCCACTTCAATTTGAGGTGTGTGTCTCACTTCCAGTGATTGTGGAATCTTGCATTTACCTCTACTAGATGTGTGGGATTGTTTTCACAGTATTTGTTCCTGAATTCATCAAGGGAAAGAGACTGTATTGGGTTTTTTTGTTGTTGTTGTTTGTTTTTGTTTGTTTGTTTTTTTGGGGGGGAGTGAGTGGGTAATGACATTCCTTATCATAGTGCTTGAAAAATTTTGCAACCTCAAATTTAGTTTGCACGAACTGGACCTTAAATAATAAGAAGGATATTGGAGTTTTATGGCAATAAGAGACAGCTAATGGTGCAGGGCATGATTTTAAGGAATGAATGGACCAGAGAGGTGGAGATAGGAGATAGGTTGAGGGGTAACCAGTAGATAGAGCTTGAAAGGTAGATGGAGCCACCTTCAACTACAGCTCATCTATTAACACAGCTGAGAAAACTTCCATAAGCATGGTGTACAGACCTCTCTCTGTTCTCTGAACTTCTTTTGTAGTTTTTTTTTTTTTTTTTTCAGATGTCCATGGTATCATCATAGCTCACAGCAACCTCAAATTCTTGGACTGAAGAGATCCTCTTGTCTCAGCCTCTTAAATAGCTGGAACTACAGGCACCTGCAACCACACCCGGCTATTTTTTCTATTTTTAGTAGAGACCAGGTCTGGCTCTTGCGCAAGCTGGTCTTGAACGCCTGAGCTCAAGAAATCCACCTGCCTTGGCCACCCAGGCTTCTAGGATTAAAGGTGTGAGCCATCGCACCCAGCCTCAAAAGTTGACCTTTTGAGAGACATTATGTTATTTCTCAGTTTTCTGGTCCTAGAAATCCTTAGTGTTACGGCTTACACACACACACAGTAGGTACTCAGTAGTCATTTGGTAAATGAATAAGCATACTTTGATGAAAAGGCAAAGCATTATCTTGCAAACGTCTTAAAAGCTGGCTTCAAAAAGGTCATAAATAACAAAGTGACACGTAATGAAATTACACGTTGAACATTATTTGTGAACTTTTCATTTCTGGAAGTATAATTAGAAGCAAGATTATTTATTGTTAACTGCAAGCATAAAACTAATTTTAGTAAAGAAAGAATAATGCCCACTTTCTTTGTGCTATAAAAACTAAAGAAGTAGGCTTCAGATAATCTGCTTTTATAAGAACTTTATTTTTTTTAAACCTTACATTAATAAAAATGTCCTTCAAATCCTTTGGCAATCTAGGTAGCTAGAAACCAAACTTAAAATACAAATTGTTGTTAGACTGTGATTTATTATAGTAATTATTATTTTCTAGAACTATAAAACATAAAAGTGCTAGACCTAAGGGCAGAGACAATATCTTTTTCATCCTTTTGTCCCCAGAGCTCAGCCTATTCATGTAACAGACTAGATTCCATATATATTTGTTGAGCTGAACTAAATTGATACGTGAAAAAAATTAATATGAACATAGGTATTCATTTATGTCAATCTATGCATGTTTACACACACTTGGATTAATTATAAGGCATTGCCATGATGCCGCAAACACTTGCTAACATTCATTGCAGTGAAATCAATAGAAAAAAAATTTTTAAATTAAAATCGTATTATATGTAAGGCATTACATATTGAGATATATATATAGAGAGAGTATAAAATTCCTAAGGAATTTCTGCTTTAATAAGAAAAATAACCTATATATAGGAAAAGTTAAATAATAATTAAGGATAACTAACGGTGGAATATATTAACAAGTTAAGTGATGGGTTGTGATGATTTATTAACTTACTTATTTCCGTCCCACTCCCATCATCTTTATTGCCCTTTCTAACACCATCCCAGTCTCTGGGAGGAGGAGTGCTTCTGTCTGCCTTGCTGGGCTAGTGTGTCTGGCTAGCGGGGTATTTCTCCTCATAGATTAGTGGAGATAGTTCTGTGAGATCTTTCTTTTATACTATTTGCAGTCAAATGACTGGTAGGTGATCTCTTCCAGGACATTGAGGCAGCATTGGTATAATTAGGATCAGATACCCGTAAATGCCACGTTCTAGTCAGGTGCCTGTGAGTTTGTGCAGTGGCCCCTTCTGCAAGTAACCATGGGGCCGGTCAGCCCTTGCCACAGTCGTGATTCTCTTATAACACCTGCAGTCATCAAAGGTTGGGCAAACTGCTTGTTTGTTTTGTTTTTGTTTCTTAAGTTTATTTTTGCTGTTGTGAATTCAACCTTTTAATAATCCTACCTAAAATAACTTTTAAATATGTCTGGTAAGGACCAGAGGGGGTGAAGGTAGGAGAGATCGTTGTATACTGGAGAGCACCCCTGGGTGTAGGGGAATCCCCAGACACGGGATTTGAAGGATGTATAAAAATTGTTAAATGAAGACGGTAGATCATCCAGTGCTGGGGAAAGCCTGATATTAAATATAGAAGCAGGGAATTGTGAAGTGCATTTGATGACATTAGTAGAAATAATTTTATGTCACACTATAAATGTAAGAACAGAAAAATAAGCCAAGAATACATTTTTTAAATGTTGATGCTGGATTGAAACATTTAGGTTTTATATATTTATTGTTTTAGCATATACAGAATACACAAAACATTTAAAGATAATAAAAACAAATTAGTCTGTAAACAAGAGTGGAGTTCAACTTGTTTATTTATTTGTAAAGTTCTACTTTAGATAAGAAACAATAAGCCTTAACCATGGCTTAATGAACAGCCATCTCCTTTCTTTCCCTTGCTATCTCAGGTATAGTTTCAAATCGCAGACAATTAAGTAGCGTATATTCTCGAGTATAAGCCAAGTTTTTTCGGCACAAAATTTGTGCCGAAAAACCCGAACTTGGCACAAATTTTGTGCCGAAAATACTCGGCTTATACTCGAGTATATACGGTACATATAATGCACATGGTAATATAAATGCATATCACAAATATTAATACATAAACCCTGAATTTACCATTAATAAGAAACGAATTACTCTGCTAAGATATAGAATGGCAAAAAGAAAATAACTAAGAATCTTTTTCAACCAATTTTTGATATTTTACCTTAAGATTGGAGGGAAAGGAACATTGAATCAAGAAATAAATCACAAAATTACAAAGTATCTGCAAAGAAGTAGTTTTTAACAAATAAAAGAGGAAGAAAACTATACAGCCTGTGACCATAAAGGAGAAAAAAAAAAAAAGAAAAAGAAAAAGAAAAGAAAAGGAAGAAGGAAATTGCCTTCTCATATGTGATTAGATCAGTATTGACATACAATCCATGTTATTCAGAATCTCAAATTTGGGCCTAAAATAGCCACTATGATTTCTATGGTAAACGAGCAAGACAAATTTTAGAGCATCATTTCATTGCTATTGTTGATGAAAAGTAAAAGTTGCAATCAGTCTTCTGCATGTATTTTGGCGTTACAGTTTAGGGAAAACATCTGAATTTTGATAGCTCTTTTATTTTTGTTTCATTATCTACACAAAGTTTCACTCCATAGCAGATATCCATACTTTTCCTTATATTTAGAAAATTCATCCTGGAAGTTTTAACTAGTAAAATGCTCCTGATGAAATATAATAATCAAGAGGCTTAGATATTAGATACTATCACTATGGTGCTGTCCAAACGCTAGCCATCGGCCAACTCTGGCTTTAGAGCCCTTGAATTGAGGCGTGCTGTGCAGGGTGAAATACATGTGGGCTTTTGTAGACTCAGCACCCCTCAGTGGGCTGCATGTGGGGCCAGCTTTGATGGATGAAAGGTTCCCAGATCCCTCTCCATCTTGGCCCCATGGGGAGGAGACAGTGCACGTATTTCAATGAACAGTGGTGCTCTGGTAGATTCTCAGGGCTGCTGGGGCCTCCACGCAAGGGCAGACAGGGCTCTGCCTTTGCTACTCACATCAATTGAATATTGGATCCATGAGCTTACTAAGTGCCTTTTTCAGCAACAGATTTGGAGTTTTTTGGTTCCTTCTTTTTTTTTTTTTTTCCTAAATTTCAAGTTAATGTGCGGGTACAAACAACTCGGTTACGATATTCACGTTTGTTAGGTAGAGTCCCTCTTGTAGTTGTGTCCCACCCCCAGGAGGTGTGCCATGCACCCTTCTGTCCTGCCCACTCACCCTCCTCCCTCTGCCCCTCTTCCCTTCTCCTCCCCCCAACTTGAATTGAATTGACTTTTTCTCTTGTGTGGATGTGTATCACTGGCTTCATATTAGTATTGAGTGCATTGATACTTGTTTTTCCATTCTTGTGGTACTTTAATAAGGAGGCGTGTTTCAGCTCCATCCAGGCTAATATAAAAGACATAAAGTCTCCATCTTTTTGTGTTCAAATAGTATTCCATTAAAACTTAGCAAGCTCGTGGATTCCATGGCATACACATACCCAGAGAAATACAAATCAAAACCTCCCTGAGGTATCACGTTACTCCAGTGAGAACAGCCCATATCACAAAGTGTCAAAGTTACAGATGCTGGCGCAGATGTGGAGAGAAGGGAACACTTTTACATAGTTTGTGGACTGGAAACAGATTTGTCTCAATTCAAATCCATAGACTGATTTTTATCAGAAAGCATCAAAAACACTTTTTTAAAGCTGCTTATCTTCGTTATGTTTTCCCCAGGGGTGGGGATGGCCTGTGATTTCCCATGTCACTCTATGTACAGCAAACATTATTCTGAATAAATGTGTATTTGCAAGTACCATTAATCAAATTTACAAGATTGTTTTCTAATACACTTTGCCTGTCAACTTTCTGGGTAAATTCTTTTATATCCCACGGTGAAAATGACCCAGTCATACAATCCGTTGATGGCATTCATTGTATTAGAATTAAGCTTATAATAGATCTCATATACTTTAAAGCACAGTCATCAAGACAGTCTGTTACTCAGCATCAACATTTCCATCTGGTGTGCACTGGTAATCACCAGGCGTTCCAGGCCAGTTTGAGAGTGCAATCCGCCCTGATACCCACTCATCTAAAAAACCAAGCCACATACCCGTCAGCTCCGCATTTTTGCATTGTTATGCAAAACATTATCTGAAGAATTATTTAAAGGATAAGCCTACATGTTGTGGATATCTTTAATTTTTACACAGCCTTTTATTTTGTTCAAGACACACAAGTGCACAGTGTAGAATCTTATGTCAGCCAAACATGCTTTGCATGGTGCCGTGTAATGAAACACCGTGTATAAGGAGATGGCATTATCTCTTTCCCAGGTTTCCTGGTAACTGGTAATAAACTATTTAGGAAACTATATGAAACTATGAAACATTCAAATTTCAGCAAAATATGTTACGCCATTTAGTATAACATGAAAAATAAAGTCAACCACTGTCACAGATAGTTTATAGAGATTTTACACCAAATTGTATGCTATTCCTAAACCCATTGGAGGCTCTCAATATGCTATTGATTTAGAGAGAAAAATATCATCTCTACCATTGCCTTTACTATTTCATCTTTTCTTGGATATTTATGCTACAAAAAAAAATTGAGTACAAATATCTTACTTTGTTGCAGTACAGGCTAAGTATGGCAATATGATAAAAATCATTTAGGACGTGTTTTATAAGGATCTCTGTGCACTACAAGACTAACACAGTGGGACAATGTCAATCACTCAGTCCACAGTCAAGTCCACTTTATAACATTGTTCTGTAAAAAATATATATGTTTTTATTCTAAATCATAAAGCTCCAAGCTTTTCATGCATTGGTGGGGAAGATTTCAGGTACAGAATTAGGAATCCTTGAAAACGACCAATTTTAATTTGATCTTCTTGAAAAGATAGAGGGGGCTACAGTGAGTAACCTCAACGTAACTTCCATGTCCATATCCCTACAACGTGACCATGCCTTTTGTAGAATATTTTCCTTCATTCTGATTCCTTTTGCCAGTACAAGGAACCCATCCTATAATTATAATAACTACATTACCAAGAAATGTATTAAGGTATTATTTTCCAGGGATATTTACTTAATTCCCATAATAACCTTATAAAATGAGCACCATAATTATCTTATTTCCAGAGGAGAGAGAAAAGGCTAAGATGAAATAATTTGTACCGATTACATAAGCAGCGGGTGGAAGGGGCAGACACTGAAACCTGAGCTGAGCCCATCAAAGTCCATCCTCTCTGCCTGCCATGCCGCACTGCCCACCTCCTGCTTTCCCATTAATAAATCTTTAATTTACCTTAAGCTTCTTTCTGGCACGTTATTCTCAGTCATTTTCTCTAGCTCTCTCATTTTTTCACTGTCCCTTGTTTCCTTAAGTCCTTTGTAGTTTATATTCTTTCCAGAACACTGCTGAAACCACAGTAGAACTTCCACAGCTGACCCACTCCCTACACTGACCACCTCCGTAAGTTGACCAAGTTTTCACAGACTGGACACGCACCACATGTCACTACAGCGGGCCTCGTTCCTCACGGTGACCACCTCTGTGTGTTGGCCGGGGCGTCAGGTCCCTGGGGTGGTCACGTTACTGAGTGGGTTGCTCCTGTATCTTTCTCCCAAATTTCTACTTTCTCGTTACCAACTTAGCCTCATTCTTCTTGACTTTGTTCTGACATTCGCCTCTTGATTTTGAGAGCAGTGTATTGTACTAGTTCCCTCATCGTCACGCTCGTGTTTCTCATTTACTGGCTCCAGTTACAAGTACTTCTTTGCTCCTCTTTCTTGCTCATAAATGTTAATAGCTTCGGCTCTTGTTTTTAGGATGATGATGTTTTGGGTTGTTTTTATTATTGCAAGTCCTGAATTCTCACTGGGTGTCTGTTCTAATATTTTGAATTGTCTAATGTTTCTTCCACAGGGACACTTACCTCCCCGATTCCAAGGCTCATCGAAGAGGAAGATTTGATAATAAATGAGGCAATTGCTCTAACACTTTCTTGCCAGAATATTAGGTGCAAAACAGCATTTTAATCATCTTGTTTCCTTCTAAAGAGCAACGGAAAACAAAAATAAACAGGAAATATTTACTCTCTTCTCAGTGCACTTGTCTGGGTTTTCAGGCCTGCCTTAATTAGACTTCTTTCTTCCCAGTGCCTCTTCATAGAGCTCCCTCTTTCATTTCATCCCTGTATTCCACCGCCCCTCATTTCCTCCTCTCACTCCTCCCCCTTTTCTCCTGTCTCATTGCCCAAAAATATATCCTGTTCTCTCACTGGATATAATTTTACTTTTTTTCTCTTTGCCTGTCATGGTATCCATTATTCTTTGCACTTACCCAAGTTTGTATAAATTGTGATGGCAACTGGGAGTAGTGGCTCATGGCTGTAATCCCATGAGTAATCTGGGAGGCTGAGGCAGGATTGCTTAAGCTTAGGAGTTCAAGACCAGCCTGAGCAAGAGGGAGACTCTGTCTCTACTAAAAATAGAAAAACTAGCCAGCTGTGGTGGCAGGTGCCTGTAGTCCCAGCTATTTGGGAGGCTGAAACAGGAGGATTGCTTGAGCCCAGGAGTCTGAGGTTGCTGTGAGCTGTAATGACTCCACAGCACTCTACCAGGTGACAAAAAGTAAATAAATAAGTAAATAATAAATAGTGATGGCAAAAATGGAAACCAGTATCCTGCATTAGGTGGACTTTTCTTCTTCTTTCCTCTTTCCTTTTTCTCCATGTCCTTTTAATTATTGAAATTCTCCTGGAATAATTCAGCCTTAGTGTAATCATGGATTTCATCATTGGCTAAATTTGCATATGAGTTAACTGTTAGCTCTTTGACTTTGATGACATACAATTATTACTTTTCTTTTCTCTTCCCCATTTAATGTAGTCCTGCTAAGCACACAATAGACATTCAAATAAACACTCATCTTTGATGGATTAATTCTTGGTCATTGAATACACATCTATGTTCCCCAGAAAAAATAAATGGTGAGTTAGCTCCATGTGATACAATAAGAATTCTTGTTTAAAATGTATTAATGTTTGGTTACATAATAACTCTTAAAAATACCTCAGCTAATTCTAATGACATTATTTTTAAAACACAACAGATCATAATTATGATTTC
>CAUYPK010109745.1:0-23079 GCA_963574355.1 Loris lydekkerianus | reverse complement strand
TTGTTTTTTGTATGGCGGAAAAACATAGCCCCTGTCTTAGGTTGCCTGCTCTTGCAGTTTCAGTCTTACCCGTCATGGGGATACAAACATCAATGGTTTGGTCCCTGTCTTAGGTTGACTGAACACAGAGTGATCTTACCCATCTATGGGTACTATGAATGTAATCTACCATGCAGCCTCTCCATATCCTGTCTTAGGTTGTCCCAGTTTTGGGAATCTTACCTGTCATTGGTGCTATGAAGGGTGGTGAAGAATAATAGTTAGATTCTTGGTTAATGAGCCGGTGATATTGGACCTCGACCTGATTTAACTGCCTCTAACCTTTTTTAAGGATACAGGGCCCAAAGGTGAAGGGGAAATAAGGGTAGCAGGGGAAGAAGGTAGGGTAAAAAACCATGTAGGCCCGTCCACAGGGGGTTTTCTAAAATTTCTTTTCTTCTCTTTTCTAGATCTTCTTGGAGTGTTTTGGTCTTGTTTTGCATGATCTCAGATCTGATGGCATAAAAGTAGCACTTCTCCTGCAAAAATAAACAGATGCCTCCCTTTTTGGCAGTTAATAGGTCTAGTCCCCTCCTTGTTGGGGCAAGTATTTAAAGTCTCTTGCTGAAACCCAAATAGGTTTTTTCTCATTTTTTTTTTTTATTGTTAAATCATAGCTGTGTACATTAGTGCAATCGCCTGTACCCTTTCTAAATAAGACTTATTTTAGAACTTGACTTCCATATCTGTAAAATGAATTGGTGTTGTTTTTGGCCACTGAGTATGTGGTAATTCTTTCCAGTAACAATAGGAAACCAATACAAAATTTGGTTCCAGAAGCAGGGCTGCTGCTGTAATAAACACCTAAACATGTGGAATTGACTTTGAAATTGGGTGATTAGTAGAATCTGAAAGAATTTTGAGATGCATTATAGAAAAGGCCTAGATTGCCTTAAACAAACTGTTGGTTAAAATGTGGATAGTAAAGGAGCTAGTGAGGGCTCCCAAGGAAGTGTGGAGCATGCTGGAGATGGGCTATGCTATCTTAAAGAGGACCCTGCTGAGCATGGTGGCTCACCCATGTAATCCTGGCACTCTGTGAGGCTGAAGCAGGAGGATAGCTTGAGGTTAGGAGTTCAAGACCAGCCCAAGCAAAGGCAAGACCCCAATCTCTATAAAACAGTAGAAAAACTAGCTGGGTGACATGGTGGACATGGTACATGTGGTCCCAGCTAGTCATAAGGTTGAGGCAAGAGTATCGCTTGAGCCCATGAGTCTGAGGTTGCTGTGAGCTATGCTGACACTACCACACTCTAATCTGAGCAACAGAGTGACACCTTGTCTCAAAAAAGTGGATGGGTCCTAAATTATCAGATACTGACTTCGGGTAAAAATAAGAACACTGAAGATGCTGCTGAAGCCTCAGAAAGAAATAAGGAATGTGGGCTTTTTGGAAAGTAGAGGAAAGGGGGTCCTTGTTATATAGTGGTAGAAAGCCTAACTGAATTGTGCCCTGTGATTGTACTGACCTCAAAACTTGCAAGTGAGAAATGTGTATATTTTAGCTGAGAGAGTTTCTAAGCAAAATGTCAAAAGTGTGTTTTCTTCTTGTTTTCTTGAAGCGTGTGTATGAGAGAGAGAGATTCAGAGATAGATTCAGAACAGAGCTGTTAAGTAAAAAGGAAAAAGGACTTGAAGATTTGAGAAATTCTCAGCCTATCTGTTAAAATTGTAAATGATGCTAAACGTAAGTAGATTCACTGTCAGGAAAGCATGCTCTGGAGAGAAAGCTAAGTAGAATGTCTTGCTAGTGCCTCAAAAGGACTAAAGTTCACACATAGAGCTCTTTGTTCCCTTAGCCATATCAGCAGAAACCAGGAATAAAGATGAGATTATCCAGGAAAGATCTGTGGAAGAGCCTCTTGTGTAATGAAGTGAATCCCTGTGACATACATGGGAAACCCACAATGTTTTTGAGACTGTTATATCACCAAAAACACTGCCACCTTGGACTGTGAAAGACAGAGAGAAGACTATCAACAAAAGAAAAATGAAAGAAAGCTATCAATCTCTCAAAGTCCTTCTTGACTCTTGCTTATGCTTTTATCCCTCATTATGTTATCTGGTGCTGACTGAGGCTATGTAAACTCAGGCCACATTAGACCATATGCAAATCTAAGGAGTGATAACTGGCATAGAGAAGCCTGGTGTGGGAGCAGGATAGATGGATGGGGAGAAAAGAGAAGATAGAAGAGATGCTCAGTGCACGGTTCCTGACACTCTCCCCTTCCCTGCTGTCAGAGATAAGAGCCAGCTCTCCTGCCTATTCCTGGAGTCAGTACGTATACTGTCCTTCTCAGTATCCAAGATGTCTGCTGCTTCTTCTTTCAAGGTTCTCTTCTTTCAGAATTTTTGAAAAAAGCGGTTTTGCTTTTTTTTTCCCCCCCACAAAAACCCTTTCTTTGAAAAAAAGTTTCTGGATTTGCTAAGGCTGCAGCTTCGTATTCAGGTGATATCAATTTCTATCTATCCTTCCCAGGAAATCCTAGAGTTTCAAAGGGCTCTCATCCTCTGCAGAGCTTGCCCAGTGGAGGGCTAATAAAGAGAAAAAGGTACACTTCTCCCTCTATAACTCCCCTACCCTTAGATTTCCACCAAGCCAATTACATAAGCCTGTCTAATGAGACAATGCTGTGTGACCTTTGGCAAGATACTTGGACTCTCTGGGCCCCAGCATCTTCCTTTATGAAAGGAGAGTTATCATAGTGCCTATTTCATAGGGTTGCTTTAAGGGTTAGTTAACAAACAGCACATTGTGAAAGGGCTTAGCACAGTGTAAGAGCTCAGTAAATATTAGCAATTATAATAATCATATTATTAATAAATATTAGACCAAGAAGTTGGTTACTACTTCACTCATAGCTGGTGCCGTCCTTGTTCACAGCTGCTAGCCCACCAAAATAGTTTTTATTAAGTATTGGCAAAACAGTGAAATCACCCAGTGTATGTTTTACTCCAAAACCATCTTAAGAATTGAACACAGGAGATTCTCACGCTCTTCCAGGGTCACGGAGGTAAGGTAAGGCAAGGCCAGATGAGGATTTCAGTGGGAAATTGGCTCTTCCCAGCAACTTGGAGTCTTCTGTTCCTTCAAATCAGCAGATCTCTTCTCTTGGCTGCTGATTAAAATCACCTGGGAGTCTCAAACCAGTGCTAATGGGCGTTGAACCTAACTCTCTGGGGATGGGATTCAGGCACAGGATTTTCTAAAGCTGCGTAGGTAGGATTGCAGAGACAATACAAGACATCCAGTTAAGCTTGAATTTCAAATAGACAACTAATCAATTTTTTTAATATAAGTGTTTTCCAAATTTTGCATGAGATATATCTCCCCAAATTATTCTTTGTCTATCTGAAATTCTGACTTAACTGACCATTTTCTGTTTTTATTTGCTACTTCTGGCAACCATATGCCCAGAAAATTCTGATGCATAGTGAGGAGAAGGAAGCACTGGGGTGGGGAACATCCTTTCCCGTTACAAAAACAAATCTGAAAGGCTAACGCTCAGTCAACTCAGGGCTGGGGCTGCAGCCTCCATAGTCTGGTTGAGGTTAATTTTCCCGCCACTTCTATGGCCTCTAAAGGCATCACCCTCTTAGAGACCCCAAGAGGAGTGAGGGACTGGCACACAAGCTTCCAGCAAACATCCTGCCTTTGCTATACCTCAAAGTGGCTGTTCTGCATGTTACTTCCTTTCCTAAATATGAACACAATGTACCTTTGCCTTGTCTTGTTACACTTTGTGGAAGTTTTTAATTTATTTGCTTTTGGTTTAAACTCCGCCAGGCCAGGGAGCAGACCTGCCTCATCCCCGACTGTCTCTCAATACAATGCCTGGGACATGAAACGCATTCACTACATAGGGGCAGAATAAATATTAAACTACACTGTTCTGGGTGGGAGGGTGGTAGATCAGTTTCCTGGCTTGTGTCTCTTCAGTGTAGAAAAGTTGATGCATTTTCTCAATTTCCCCACATGGCCCATGGACCTGACCTATTTGCATCACCTGGGAACTGGATAGAAGCACAGAGTCTCAGGGCCTCTCCCTGGACATCCTGTTTCTCCTGAATCCAGTTCACCTCTCACTAGTGGATAATTTCATTCCAAGTCTCCAAGTCTCAGTTTCCTCAGCTGAAAAATAAAAGGTAATAAAGCCCTTTAGTGCCTCTTCCTTGCACTGTTGCCCGTATCAGGTGAGAGAATGGCCTGGAAGGTGCAGACCCAAATATGCCATTTACAAGATGGCATCATTCCTGTTACGAGTGGTCGGAGGATTATAAAATGGTGCCCCACTTCCTCAACTTCCTTCACAGCTAACCCTCTTCCTCTCTTTGTTTCTCTGCTCCCAAGTTCCCAGTCCCTAAATAAAACACGGCTTCCCCTTCCTACTTCCCTGCCTGCCCCTCCTCTCCCAGCTTCTAATAGCAGGTGGAATTGTCCAGGTGCTTGTCGGTTTTTGTGGCTTGAAACAAGCATTTGCACGTGTCTGTCTGAAGGAGGTCAGGGTGGGGGGGTGAGTGGGACCAATTCAAACAGGCTCAAGTCCCCTGCGCTCATTTTTTTTGTCTTGTTGCAAATGTGTCATTTGATACAGGCCTGATCAAACACATCCCCGAGCTGGAGGATGTGGGGATGGAGAGAGGAATTAACATTTTTCTCTCCACTGAGCCTGCCGGCGTCCCGCCCCCTCCTGCATTTGGCCTCATGGGGATTGCATCCAATTATAGATGGACCTCAAAGTCCAGCGTCTGCCTTCACATCCCGAACCAGCTCCTGAGGTTTTCAAAGGACTGAGCTAACATCTATTAATGTTTTCGACGTACTGGACTGTGCGCTGGGTGCTTTACAAACATTTTTATGGGGTTACTGGGGGAATAAAATGAAACACAGGGTTAATGCATTTCCTGAAATTGAAAATTTCATCAACTGTAACTTTGCCCCTAGATTTAATAACAACCACATTAAATGTATATGTCAACTGTTTCTTGGCTACTCAAAGGATGGTCCATAGACAAGAAGCATCCACATCACCTGAGAACTTGGTAGAAATGCGGAATCTTGGTCCCTACCCCAGACCTACCAAATCAAAACCTGCATTTTAACAAGACCGCTAGGGCATTTACATGCACGTGGAATTCTGAGAAGCGCTGGACTATAAAACCTATCTTGATTTTGGCATCACTAAAGAAGAGGGGGAAAGCATGTTTTAGAAGCAACATAGGGAGGTTTCCAGTTCAAATGAGGAAATTGGGGCTCAGAGAGGCAAAGTTACTTGCCCAAGGTCACACAGCTTGTAGGTGACAAAGCCAGAATTCTAGCCCACATCTCCAAAAGCCATGCTGTGAAGAGCTTGAAAGGAAGGATTAAAAGTGGCAGTAGCAGAGGAATGGATGTGGGAATTTACCCCTTTGCTCTTCCCACTGCTACACCCTACTGTACCCCTCAAATGAAGGATATCATTGTCATCAGTAATAATCCATACTTGGTTTCTGATTGCAGCTGAAAATAGTTACCAAAGGCCAGATGCATATTCCCTGTCACCTTGAGAAGCTGACTGTGCCAACCAACATGGGTCTGGTTATGAGTATTTTCAGGTTAAAAAAAAAGTTCTGCAGGACTTTGATGTTAATGATGTTGCTGCCCCGGATTGTGATCCTCCAACACTGGGTGTGATCCTCCAACACTGGGTGATTCCTGCTGGTCACGCAGGTGTCAAGTATGTGTAGCTCCCTCAGAGAGGCCTCAGTGTGGCACTTGTCATTGACTGACATGATCTTGCCTGTTTGTTGACTTGTCTATTATCTGTCTTCCCTGGTGAATGTCGGTCCCATAAGGGCAGGAAATCCATCCACATAGTCTGCCACTGCATCCCCAGTGCCTAGAGAGGGCCTGGCACACAGGAGATACTCAACAGGTATTTACTAAATCAGTGAATGAATAAATGCATTTAATGGATGGATGGATGGATGAACAGATGGAAAATGGATGGATGGAAATTGGTGGATAAATAAGAATGGATTGATGGATAGATAATGGATGAACAATGGATGGATGGATGGAAAATTGACAGGTAGATGAATAAGGAGGATGGATGGATGCATGCATGGGTTTTAGACAGCCAGAGTTTTGGAAGAGCCTGCTTTTGTAGTCTAGACTTTGACCTTCTGAAGAAATGTCTCCAGTGAAAACCACTGTAAAACATCATTCTCACCAAAACTGAAACAAAGCAAGTCTCATTGTGAAAGAACAATAATGGCTTGTCTCTGATCTTCTAGCAAGATATTTAGAAAATCAAAACAAAATGATAATCAGCCTGTCTTTATCTGTTTCTCTCCTGTGGGAGTTAGGGTTCCTCTATAATTCAATGAGGCTGAAATTGAGCCTTCTCCTTCTGGACTCTTGCTAGCTTGATGATAGCTCCAGACTATCAGTCACTAGGTTCTCACTCCCTCTGATCTAGGACCTTCATTAGCCCATACGGCATCTTTGTACAAATTAGAGAAAGGCTCCCCTTCTTCTAGGTAGGCGTGTCCCTGGGCCATGGGCCATAATGTTACCCTAACACCCTTCTGTGGGTACCAACCTGCCCATCTGGATGTGGCAGCCTCATCTGCCTTGGAGGACTAGTACGTTTCAGTCTCAGAGGCTCTGAGCCACTGGTGGCCTGGCCACATCTTACGGGTCTCAACCTTATCTTTTTAGGTTTACCTTTGGTCATTTCTTGAACAGAGCCAGGAGGTTAGAGGGAGTTCCCACAAGGCCAAGAGGGGAATCTTGCAAAGTCCCATCTCAGCCCAGCCACTTCTCTTTCTGTCTCTTATTGTCTCTGTTTCTCTGAATCTCTCCCCATCTATCTTTCAATTCCTCTCTCTCTCCTCCTTTCCCCATTTTTTCTGCAATCGTTGCTATAGTATTCACCAATGATAGCCTTCCCCAAACTCTCAGTGATGTGGGCTCCACCAGGTGGCAGTCTGAATGATAAGATGGAGCCCCCTTCTCTCTGCTCTGGGGACAGGTAAGGATGGGCGGGGGCTGGTGGCCAGTGTCCCTGCTTACCTGAGGATTGTTCTGAGGATGATGGCAGAACCCAGGCTTCAGGGACAGGCCAGAGACTGCAGCCCAGCTCTACATGAACATAGATAGGCCTTAGAAAGACCTGGATTCAGGTCTGCCGCGTTGTTGTGAGCTCAGGCAAACGCTTGACTTCTTGAACCCTCTGTCTCTTCTATGGGACAAGAGAAAAGATGCCCAGGGATTGCAAGGATTAGACATAAATGGCTGGGGTTGCTATTCCAATAAGAATTTTTTGAAAAATGAAGGGAGGGGTTAGTGGGGAGGATGTGTAGGCGACTGGCCTCATCTAGTAACAAGGACATGTTGCTACAAATGCCAGGAATGAGAGGCTCCCAGGAGAAGGGGAGACAGGGGCAGATCTGAGGTTAAAAGTTTTGGGGCAATGTCTTGTCCTCTGTTGTCTCCCATCAGAAAGAGCGGGGATTCAGAATAAGAGCATGGGGGTTCTAGTACCGGCTAACTTGCCAGGGCCGGCCAGCTGGTAACTGCCCACTGGTGGTGAGAGGTTCCCCCTTAAGGAGTGGCTGTGAGGATTAAAGCACTCTGGAAGGTCCTGTGTACTCTAGGAAGTGCTTCAAAATGTGGGAAAGCACTTTATAAACTGTAGAGTGCTCTATACACTGAAAAGGATCTTGCAAAATCAAAACTTATTGACTTTGGTCCCTGTCTAGCCCAAGGCACCTGGTAAATGTCCCCTTGGGGTGATGTGGATGCTCAGCTGACCCAGCTCTGTGGTTGGGATACAGAGAAGGCAGAGGTCTTGGTGGTGGGAGACCAGATGGCTGGAAGGCCATGAAAAGGCACCAGGGCTTCTTTTTTTACCCAGGGGGATGACTCTGCAACATCCCCGGATCCTGTGCACCTTTCCATCCTGTCCAAATCTACATCTTCTTCTGAACTGATGTTTCTCAGGGTCTTTCTAGGGAGGGCTCCTTGTCTCAGAATTGCCTGCAGTTGTCAGGGTAGGGGGCTGTTATGCAGATTCTGGCCCTCTCCTGAACCACACTCACTGAATCACTACCTCTGGGCATGGGACCTGCCTTTGTGCTGGTCAAACAAACTTTTTTTTGTAGGCCTCAGTTTCCTCATCTATGAAATGGGAGGGATAATCATCACTGACTGGGCAGCTATCCTTTGAGACAATTTAACAAACCACAGTCTTTCTAAGGATTAAGGGAGCAAACATAAGAACTCTCAACATAAAATGACATTGGAACTAGAAGGCACAAGGAGGGAGGAGAGAGAGAGATACAGTGCCTGGCTCTGTGTTATAAACACCAGGGAAAGCAAGCTGTGGCCTGAGAAGCTAAGTGACGCTCTCTGCCTGGACCCTGAAAGAATGACTTCCTGCCCCAAACTATCTGCCCTAGTTTAGGATCTCCCAAAGCAGACCTTGAGACAATGGACGGGTGCAAGTTATTTATATAGAAGGAGGGAGAAAGTGAGAAAAGTGGGACAGAGAAGGCGGGAAAAGATAAGGAATTTTGTGAGCAAGAGCAGGTTACAGCTGTAGGAAGAGCCAACATGGAACCTGCCTCAGAACTGTCCACTGAGGGACAACAACTCCCATTGACTCTGGAGATACTATAACCCCAGCCTGTCCCAGCTGCCCTGTGAACCTTGGAGAAAGTCTTCTAGAAACCCAGGGGCTGCAGGAACTTGGCAGGGTGAGGGCAGCTCGTGGAATGTCCTCCGCAGCTGCAGATGAACTCTGAGCTCAGCTTCCTCCATTCTCTCTAATGATATGCTCCTGGCCACTCCCACCAGTCCCAGCCCCCAGCCTGGAAGTCTTCTCCATCCACTGTCACCTCCGCCATCTTCCTTTAAAAAGTGGCAGTGATTTGAATCATTTTAATGATTTTAGGTTACATGCTCTGACCAAAGCTGTAGGGAAAAGCCAGGCACGATGACTTACGCCTATAATCCCAACACATTGGGAGACGGAGGTGGGAGGATCACTTGAGGCTATGAGTTTGAGACAAGCCTGAGTAGTATAATGAGGCCCCCATCTCTACAAAAAAATCTTTAAAATCATTAGCTGGGTGTGGTAGTGTGCAACTGTAAACCCAGCTACTTGGGAGGTTGAGGCAGGATGATCGCTTGAGCCTAGGGGTTTCAGGCTGCAATGAGAGAGCCAGTCCTTGTCTCTAAAAATTAGTAATTCTCCCCTCCCAAAAAATAATAATAAACCATAAGGAGAGAAGGAAGGAAGAATATTAAGTACCGCCCACGTGTACGCCACTTTCATATCCATTATCTTATTAAAACCATGGCAAGGAGTCTATGCAGTAAGTAATATCACCTACATGTTCTAAAGGCAAGGAAACTGAGGCCTGAAGAGGTGAAGTCATTTGCCCAAGGTCACACAGCTAAATATGTGGGCAAACCACTGGACTCTGAAATATGTGCTCCCCTCCCAACCTTTACTTACTTGCAGGTGAGGCTTGTCTGTCCTCAACCAGATCCTACTACCAAGGGCACAGCCTGCAAACCCGCAGCACCACCATCTCCCAGAGCTCCCCAGGAATGCAGAGCCCCGGGCCCCAGAGCTACCAAATCAGAGTCTGCATTTTAATCAGACCCCGGGGGCATTTGTGTGTGTGTTAAAGGTTGAGAAGTGCTGTCCTGAACAGTCCTTGTGGACCAGGACAGTCTTCCTTTCATTTCTCTTATATTCCAGGAGAGCACATTTCTTTGGTCCATTGCAGATGCTAAAAATTAAGCAAGTTATAGATGCCATGAAGCAGGTGGGGGACGCTATATGGTTAGCCATGCCCCTGATAAGCGTGTGTGCCTGGACTTGGCAGGCTGGGACTGCACATGTGGCCCTGGTCACATTATTGGCTATATATTGAGCACCAGCGCATTGCACCAGACATAGACTTGTGAGTTTGCTAGGCAGTGGCCTGAATTCAGAGTTGGGTAGAGCTCTGGCTTGCATGGGGGAAGATCAATAAGCAATTATAATTATTATTACCATTAATAATAAATGCCACATGGTCTAGACAAGAGGCTGCAATGTGAGGTGGGTGCTTGCCTGGGAGCCCAGGGCTTGTGTGTGTTGGTGACATGGCCCATTGTTGCCTTCACACTGAGCCCTGTGCAACGGTGGAGCTCCTCTGTGCATGGATGAGGGCAGGGTGGGGAATGCAGGTTCTTCAGTCTCTGCCTCTGGGGCATATATGTTTAGAGCCTCCCTGGTAGAGAGAGCAAAGGACCCACAAAGAAAGCAGGTATTTCTGGGTTGGGTGGAGGTTGAGGAGATCCTGGGGGTTGGTGGTCTATGAGGCATCTCCAAAGATTCTCTTGGATGGTCCAGATAAGTGGACTTCACTCCAACCCTGGCCTGAGCAGAGTTCAGTTTCTGAGGCACAGTCCTTTGTACACTCACTTGGAGAACTTAAATGCATTAATGGCAAGGTGACCAGGTTGCCTAATGGTGAGGCACACATGTTCAGAAGCCAGACTGCTTGGGTTCTAATTTAGGCTTTACCACTTATGAGCTGTGTGCTCTCAGACAAGTCACTTAACCTCTCTGGTTCTCAGTTTCCTCATTTGCAAAATAGTCATAACAATAGTGCCTATACTCTAGGGCTTCTGAGGGGATTGAAACAATGAGTGATAAGTGCCTTGAACATCATGACCATGACCATTCTAGTTTTCTTTGTCACTATTTGCTTTCCTGTGTCTTGTCTATTACTGAAGTCCAGTGATCAGCACAGAGAAGGGGCTTGGTACATGTGGGCTGAATCATTGGCCAAGCTTACTCTGTCCCAAGCACTATTCTAAGCATTTTTCATCTATTAATTCATCTTTGCACCAATTTTGAAGGAAAGAACGATTGTAGTTCCCATTTTGCAGATGCAGAAACGAGGGCAGAGAGAGTAATTAATTTGCCTAGTGTTATACAGTTATGAGGAGAGGGAACCGGAATTTGGGTCCAGAACCCATACTCCCAACCCTCTACTAGACTTTAAAAGACAACGCAGGAGGGAGGGATAGATGAATTCGCTTGAGGGATGAAGAGTTTACAAATGAAATAATGGAAAGATGGAAGAATGAGAACTGACCTAAGAGAGTTATTACAGAGATGGGAAGATGACAAAGGCCCTGGGCCTGGCACATAGTAAGTGCTCAATGGACATTAGCTGTGTTGATGATGATCGTGACAATGATGGCAATGCAGAGAGACTGCTGAATAGAGAAATACATAAATGACGGTGGATGGGGCCAGCAGGTTGACATTTGAAGGGCAGCCAGCTGGATCTCTGGAAAAGCCAGGAAGTGAGACATACAGAGACTCGCTTTTCTCTCCCCATTCCACAGAGGGGGTATTTGAGGTACCAAGAGTGAAAAGACTATCCTAAGGCCACACTGCTGATATTGGAGGTGCGATCTGATTGCACAACAACCTCCTGGGCACAGCTGCTGTCGTTCAAGGTTCCTGAGCTGGCATCTTGCCATATTGGGATGATGAGGTTTTCTAAAGGACTGAGGCAGACATAGTGGGGAGACCGTGTGTTTTTCAGTTCTGCAAGCATTTACTGAGTGCCTGTAGTGTGCCGGCCCTGTGTGAGGGCTGTTCTGACAGGCCGATTGATTCCTGTCTACCTTCCCTCTGGCTTCTGCACCCAGGGACCCTTCTATAGGACAAAACCTTGGTGATCCGCAGTGGATAGAGTCTATAGTGGCTGCCTTCAGAGGAAAAGCAATTTCTGGCTAGTCAGGCTGTGCTACATAACATACTGCACCCCAAATTTGGTCCCTTTTTAAAAATTATTGTTATTATTTTAAAGACAAGATCTTGTTCTGTCTCCCACCCTAGAGTGCAGTGGCATGATCATAGCTCACTTAGCTTCCAACTCCTGGCTTCAAGCCATCCTCCTGCCTCTGCCTCCCAAAGTGCTGTGATTACAGACAGGTGTTTGCCACCATGCCTTGGCCTCAAGTTTCAGTCCCTTAAAACAACCCAGGAATGGCTGATGTGTCATCTATGCTACATGCCCAGCATGGGCTGGCGAGGGCTGTACCCCACATGATCCTCCCTCGGGGTACTCAACCTAATAAGATATCACCAGCCATGTGACAGTATGGGTGGCAGGAAGGTGGAGAATCATGTGCCACCACATGAGGACTCCCACCACACAGTCACCACACAGACCCACGGGGAGGAGGAGGGGTTGCTTGTGCACAAAAGGGAAACTGAGATGTCAGGCCAGGGTGAGCACCCCTGGGAAGGCGGGACTGGGGTTAGGGCTCAGCCTAGGGCTGGGACCAGGATTCAGTCTGGGACCAGGGTCAAGGTTTGGTGTGTGACTCCATCTCTGACCAGAATCGGAGCTTAGTCTGAGATTAAGGTCTGGAATTACCCTGGGACCAGTATCAGGGCTCAGTGTGTGATGAGGGGGTTGGGCCAGAAGGTACCCAGGCTGGGACTAGGATTAAGGCTCAGTTTGTGACCAGGGGTCAGAGTCACTGGAATAAATAATTTGTGACTGTGTTCAGGGCTCAGTCTGTGGCTGGGATTAGGGCTCAGGCTATGACCAGAGTCATGACTCAATGGGTTTACTGTGTGGCCAGGATGAAGGTCTAGCCCTGGACCAGGGTTAGAATTCCCCTGTGACCCTTCAGTGCCCACTTACCAGAGCATCCCATGGGGGGAGCCTCACACCCCAGAACCACTATCTAGAGCATCATGCTGATGCCCAGGCCCCGTGCCCTGCTCGCCATGTCCAGGGTAAGTGCCCCGAAGTGGAGCCTCCCCTCCGTCCTAGCCTGGCAGCCTCAGGTCAGCCCCAGGTGGCTGTGGGCGCCAGGGGCACGATGGGCGCCAGTCCCTGCCTGCCCTCTGCCAGCCTCCTCCCATCTCCCTCCTCCTCCGCCACCAGCTGCTGGCTCCGTCTGCTCACTCTCTCTCCCTCTCCCCCTCTCTGCCTTAGAGACAGCTATAAGTCTCCCGTGAAATATATACAGTGTAAATATATAAAAAGCTTGTGCCTGCCTGCTGCTTATGTATTCATGAAATAGTAAATAAATTTTATGGGATAATTTGAAGGCTGCCAGGAAGCCGGGAGATGAAAACGAGGCCTAATGAGACGGAGTATCAGGGTGGCACACGCACAATCGATCCGCGGACGCCTAGCCCAGGCGGGCGAGGCCATCTCCTGGGGCCCGGGGCCTCGCTGACGAGACACTGCAGAGGGGCTCCTGCAGGTCATAAACCACGGCTGGCTGCAGCAGGGGGAGGCCCGGGCTCTGGAAGCAACCGTGGATGTGCTGACAGCCACCTTCTGGGAGGCCAGGGGAGGGGACACATGGGCCGACCTCTTTTCCTAGCTCTGCCCAGGACTTGTTGTATGACCTTGAAACAGTCATGCTACCCCTGTGTGCCTCGGTTTCCCCAGGTGTGCAATGGTGGGATTTGAGCCAGAAAATTCCCAGGCTGAGTCATGTGGCTGGGACAGTCTTCTCACAGCCCTTGTCCTCTGGTTCCTGGTATCCTCCAAAGGTGCAATGATACGTTTGTTTGGTGCTTACGGTGGTCTAGACGCTAAGCCTCTAATAGAATTTTGCTTAGTGTCTAGTACTCCCATGTCTGACACACAAGAGGGGCTCAGTAAATATCTATAGGCTGGGCGGCTAATGGAATGAGTGAATGAAGGAGTGAGGGAAAAGCCCAGAAGAGAGTCGATCCCACCCACTCCTCTCCACCTCTATGCTGCCACCATGCTCCAAGCCAGCATCACCTCCAGCTTGGACTTTTTCAGTAGCCTCTCTCTGTGTCCACCCCAGCCCCTTATAAGGATGGACTATAGTCCATCTCCTCAGCCCCCAGAGGGATCCTGATCAACAAATAATCAGCACTCCTGTACTCAGAATCCTCACATGGCTCCCCTCTCCGATAAATAGCCAAAGTCCTCCCTGTGTTCTACGAGAACCTGAATGATCTGCTGTGGCCCCTCTGGGCACCCTACTCCTATTTCCCACTCTTCCCTCCTTGCAGTCCAGTGCCTGGCTCCTTCCCTTTCCCAGCATCACTCCTTCCTGGGATGTCCTCATAGCAAACACTCTTGCCCTTTCCAAGTCTTTAGTGAAATCCTGTTCTCTCTGTGAGGCTGCCCTGACCACCTTGCATTAAAATGCACCCGGCCTTCTGGTACCCAGCCATACCCCTCGTCCTGCTATAACCCTCACCCCCACCCATAGCAGTTACCTCCTGACATACCATATCATTGATTGATTGTTTGCTCTTGACCTTCCCCGCATGAGAAATTGAGCTCAGTGAAGACAGAGTCTTTGGTTTGCTCATTGCTGGATGCTCTGTGCCTAAAACACTGTCTGCTGCACAGTAGCTGCCCAGGCAATAGTGATTTGTTGAGAAATGAATACATGAGGATCTAGGGCCTTGCAAGGCTGACTTAGTTTAAAATTTTTTGTTGTTGTTGAACACCATCTCTGAGCCAAGCCTTGCAGTGGGCATCAGGCATGTTTTGAGAGGTGGGGTGGGATGGGCAATGTCCTGAGAGAGGCGGCCAGGGAGGGAATGTGACCTAGATTTTCTCACAATCCAGGGGAGCAGTTACTGTGTCATAGGGTATGTGCATGCTCGATCTACCTAATATTGCCAAATTATTATCTAAAGTAGTTCTACCAATTCATAGTCTTACCTGCAAAGTATAATTATTTCCTTGACTTTACGTCTCCCCAACATTGCAAATTATAGTTGCTCAATAAGTGCTTTCTGAACGAAAGAGTTTCCAGATGAATTAATGAGTGTCTGCACCACCCTCTGCTAACACCCATCACAGCTGCTTCCTAACCTGCCTCCCTGCTTTTTCTCTTGGAGAGGTGGCCTCTTCCCCAAAGGGCATGAAAGTCACCATGTGTTTCATCTACTCAAGGTCTTCCACTGGCTTCCTGATCTCAGTCTCGAAGCTCATAACACCTGTTACCTCTCCGACACTGGCATAAATGGCACTGCTCCAAAGATGCTAGTCTTCAATTCTCCGAGTGGGTCCCTACCCCAGAGGCCATGCACTGGCTATTCCTTCTTCCTGACACATGGAAGGATTGGGATAACCACATGACTTGCTCCTTCACCAAAGGTCAGTACATAATAGTGCAGTTCCACACCCAAGGTCTCTTATCCCTTTTCCAAGCTGTTTTTCTCCTTGGCGTTTACAGCCATCAAATGCTTTACACATTTCACTCGTTCACTTTGTCTCCCTAGACAATCAGGGAGACATAGACCTAGAATGTCAGTCCCATGAAGGATTTTTGTCTGGCTTGTCTATCCCTGTGTCCCCAGCACCCAGACATCGGAACCAGACACTTGAGTGGGGAGGAGCTGCTGAGTAACTTGATGCCTTCCTGTCTACAATAAATACCTAAACTCTGAGCAGAGAAAACGTGGTCTGGGAGGAAGTTTCCAGGCACCACGGGCTGAGCATGTCTATGCGTGAGGCAAGCAATAGGAATCCATACCAGTGGCTCAGGGAGCAAAACGAAGAGCAGGGATGCAAAGGCCACCGTGCACCGCGCCACACAGCCAGCCAGCCCCCACCTGTCCTTTCTGGGGCTGCCTCCTCAATGAAGTGAAGAAGGCCTTTTCTTCTTTTCCTTTGCTCCAAAGCCAATCTTTATATTGATTTCTCCACCTCCACCTCCAGCTGCAGTCAAGGGGCATTGAGAGAGATGGTGTGTGTCAGTTTTGCTTAAGAGCCCCCCAGTCTCAGAGGGGCTGACACAGTCACCAGCTGCTGCACATCAGGCTGCAGGGACCTGGCTGTCTGGCTCCAGCCCACCCCAACCTTCTAGCACCCTGCCTGGGCAGGCTGGGGTCATTCATGCCCTTAGCATTGTGTGGGTGCATGGTGTATTCTAAGCCCCATTCTTAGAAGTTGAATCACTGGGTGACTCGTTCAACTAATGTTTAATGAGCACCTACTATGTGACATTTACTACTTTAGGTAGGATTCAGCTGTGGACAACAGAGATAAAAATTCCTGTTCCTTGTAACTAGGAAATAGGGTGGAGGTGGAGGGGATCAGTAAACTGTATACAGTGATGAGTCATGTAAAGGTAGATGCTAAGGGGGAAACTAATGTGGGAGCGGCTACAATTTTAAGTGGAGTGTTGGGGTAACATCTGAAGCAAAGGTAGCCTTTGAGCGAAGGCCTGGGGAAGGTGAGGGAGCAATCTGGAGAAACCTGGAGACAATCTGGGAAAAGATAGTCTAGGCTAGGAAGTGGCAGGTGCTAAGCCTCTAAGTTCTAGGAAAAGTGAGGGAACTTTTCCTGGGGTGGAGGGAGGAAGGGACCAGAGATAGTGGGTGATAAGGTCACAGAGGTTAAAGGTAAGATCCATGCCCTGGTGAGGACGTTGGCTGTTACTCTGCACTAAGAACGAAGCCACTGGATTTTTCTCCGTAGGAAGCAACTTGATCTGACAAATTGTAACAGGAACACTCTGGTTGCTGTTCAGAGAATAGACTGAAGAAAGGAAAGGAGGCAAGGCTAATTTTGTTCACACCCCTCCCTTATTAGCGACAGTCTACCTTAATTTCCAGCCATCAGAGCTGTCTTGTGAAGACATAGGCTGCCTGGAGTTTACTGCAACAGGAGGCATACAAGAGAAGTAGAAGACATTCTGTGATGAGCAAGCAGGGGAACCAAATGACCCTAAAGTGACTTCTGGACTCCTTCTCTACCGTGAGATTTTAAAGATAGAGCTTAGATTTCCCGCCTTTCTTATCCTCCCCTCTTACACTCCACTCTGCCCACCACCTAGATTGATAGCTCAGAATATTTTTAGTTGCAAGTGACAAAAACCCACATCAGATTGGTTTAAGCAAACAAGGGAAATTGACTGTATTGAAAAATTGGAAAGTTCAGGCTTCAGGCACGGCTGGATCCAGGAGCCCAACAGCTGTCATTTACAACCTGTTTTTCACCACTGTTTGGTTCTTCTTTCTTCAGTGTTAGCCTCAAAGGCTCTTTTCACACCGTGGCAAGAATAGCCACCAACTGCTGCAGGCTGACATCTTTCCAGTTTACCAACCAAGAGAAAGAGATCAATTATTTATTTACGAGCAAAAGTGCCAGCATGGACAATCCCATCAGCCCAGTTGGGTTGTGCACACATTCTTTAACCAATCATTAGAGGCAGAGGTATGAAGTGCTTTGATTATTATCTCTCTGGCACTGAAGGTAAAGGGGCAGCCCAGCCTAAGCCATGGAGAGGAAGGAGATTCCTTAAAAAAAAAAAAGATGGGCAGGGGACCAGGCCACCTACTATGTGACAGTTGGAATCACCCCACATGGCTTTTGCAATCACTAATTTTCTTGAGTCAGAACCTAGGAGGTCACAAAACCTGGTCAAGGGCAAAAATACTTGGGCAGCACAGTTTTGGTTGTTTGCAAACGAAGTCTGGACCATAAACATAAAGCTTTTGAAAGTCTGTGCTCAGCCATTAGCCCCAAGGCCATCTGGACCCCTGTCAAGTCTGAACTCGATGGAAACAACATAAAAACAACAGCAAGGGGTTGCTTAGCAGGGGAAGATGCTCTGAAGCCCACAAGCTGCAAAGCCAACGATATCTGACAAAATACGATACCTGCCCCGCCAAGAGGGCCTTAAGAGGCCATTGGACCTGTCCCCCTGCCTCACAGCAAGGCTGAAAATCAATCCCCCTAAACGATAAGAATTAATCATGGAGGATGGTGACTCAGAAAGATCATGTAGAATTGTCTTCAACAAATTGGGGTTTTTGAAAATGAAACCCACTTTTTTCATTATAAAAGTGCCATAGAGAATAATTAGTGGCTTCCTAAAATGCAAGCTTTCTGCTCCTTGCAGAATTCCTTCCTCTTTTTCAATAACACATTTCTTTTGGTGGTTGATGTTCTGGCTGCCAGGCAGCTCAGAGCCTCAGGACTACACAGGACTAGAGATTGTGGGGATTCATTGAAAGATGAAGACAGCTTTGTAATTTCCAGCTATAGTTTTAAAGTCAAGAGAAGTGGGTGTCTCAGTCTGTTGGGACTGCTGTGACAAAATACTATAAACTGGGATGGCTTATAAACAACAAAAATTTATTTTTTACAGTTCTGGAGGCTGTGAAGTCCAAGATCAAGGCACAGGCAGATTGTCTGGTAAGGGCTTGCTTTCTGGCTCATCAATAGATTAGAATATCTATATATATATCTCTATCTATATATACATATTTGCAAGTGACAGGAACCCACATCAGATTTGTTTAAACATATAAGGGGAATTGATTGGATAACAAAATTGAGAAGTTCAAGCTTCAGGCATAGCTGGATCCAGGAGCCCAAGTCTAGTTGTGTTCTCACATTATGGAAAGACCTCTCTGGGGCCTCCTTCATTCATGAGCACTCCACTCCCATGGCCTAATCACCTCCCAAAGGCCCCACCACCTGTTACCATCACACTGGTAGTTAGGTTTCAACGTATGAATTTGAGGGGACACAAACATTCAGACCACAGCAGTGAATTTGAACACTACCTCTTTAATATGTGTGGCCTTAAGCAAATTTCTTAACTTCTCTGAGCCTCCACTTTCTGGTCTTTACAATGGAGCTACTCAATATTGTTAGTCATCAGGGAAAATGCACACTAAAACTGCAATGAGATATGTGCAGTTACAAGCCTACTCCAATGAGTAAAATCAGAGACTGCCAACACCCAGTGTTGGTCAGACGTGCAGCAACCTGAACAGTTTCCCATTTAGTGAATACCAATTCACCAAATGAGCCTTTGATACACACTGGCTCAGCACTTTTTGAGCCTTTGATACACACTGATTTGTAATTTCTCTGTGATCTAGAACATGGAGGGGTCAAGTGGTGCTATCACTTAGGAAACAGGTGTAGCAATTTCTTATACACTTACTTTGTGACCCAACAATTCCACTTGTAGGTTTTATTTATTCAAGGTAAATAAAACATTTATCAGCAAAAATATGTGTATAGCCCCAAACTGGAAACAGCTCAAATGTCCACTAACAGGTGAATGAATAAGCAAATTGCAGTGTGTCTAGACAATGGGATACTTCTCATCAATGAAAGGAACAAATGTCTTTCTTTATTTTTTAGGGATACACATATTTGTACTTATTTATGGGGCACGTGATATTCTGTTGCATGCATAGTGTAATCATCAAGTCAGGGTATTTAGGGTGTCTGTCACCTCAGCTATTTATCATTTCTGTTTGTGAAGAACGTTTCAAGTCCTCTTTTCTAGCTCTTTTGAAATATTCAATACATTGTTGCTAACTATAGTCACCCTACTCTGCTATTGAATATTAGAACTTATTTCTTCTATTTAACTATGTGTTTGTATCCATTTAACCAACCTCTCTACGTCCTCACCCCGCCCACGCATGCTTCCCAGCCTCTGGTATCTAATCATTCTCCTCTCTACCTCCATTAGGTCAAGTTTTTAGCTCCCACTCAAAAGAAGGAACATGCAATATTTGTTTTTCTGTGTCTTTCTTATTTCACTTAATGACTTCCAGTTCCATCCATGTTGCTTCAAATAACAGAATTTCCTTCTTTGAAAAAACTTAATGGCATTGCATTGTGTATATAGACCACATTTTCTTTATCTATCTATCCATCAACGAACACTTCCATTGAGTCCATATCCTGGCTATAGTAAGCAGTTCTGCAATAAACATGGGGGTGCCTGTGTCTCTTTGGTATACTGACTTTTTTTCCCCTTTAGATAAAAAGCCAGTACTGGGATTGCTGGATCACGTGGTAGTACTGTTTTTAGTTTTCTGAGGAATCTCCATACTGTTTTCCATTGTGACCATACTAGCTTACATTCCCACCAACAGCTTGTAAGAGTTCCCTTTTCTCCACATCTTCATCAGCATCTGTCATTATTTGTCTTTTTAAGCATGGCCATTCTAACTGGGGTAAAATAATATCTCCCTGTGGTTTTGATTTGCATTCCCTGATGATTAGTGATGTTGGGCATTATTTCATATACCTGTTGGGCCATTTGTATGTCTTCTTTTGAGAAATGTCTATTCATGCCCTTTACATACTTTTTAGTGAGGTTATTTGGTTTTCTACTGTTGAGTTGATAGAGCGAAAAGGAACAAACTACTGATAACGTATGGATTAATCTCCAAGATTTATGCTTCCTCTTTTGGGTGAAACTCTCACCCCAAAGGGTAAGTTTTTACAATTCCATGTATATGAAGTTTTATAATAACCAAACTAATCTGGGGTGGAAAAAAATAGGAAGAGTCATTGACTGTGGGGGATGGGGGGATTGATGGAGAAGGGGAATGAGGACATTTCTGGGGAGACAGAAATTAATTCTATCATCATCATAGGGGGTTATTGTGCTCAAGTGTAGGCATTTGTTAAAAACTCAGCAAATGGTATGCTTATGTGTGCTCTTTGCTGTTTGTAAATTTTACTTAAAAAATAAAAAGGCACCATAAGCAAATATTGCATTCCAATAATGAGAGATATGCTCAAGTATTTAGGGGGAAATGTATAGACGTATGTAACTTCCCTTGCATTGCACAGAAATGAGATGGCCTGATAGATGGATAGAGGGACAGATACACGAACCAGTCTGGGAAAAGGCAAGACTCAGAAAATGCTACACTGCAGAATCTAAGCGGAGAACACATGCACTGAGAAAATTCTTTTGCCTTTACGTTTGAAACGTCATCACGAAATGTTAGTCCTGTCTCACAAAGTCGATGTAAGTACCAAGTGGGATGAAGTCAGCACAGTCACAGTGACCAGTCCAGAGAGGACTCTCCACACACGGTGACAATTATGATGATAAGCAGAGACGGCACATGGACACGGGAGTGAGGGTGTATGAGGTAGGGCAAGACCCAGGTTGGCAAATCTTTCCTACTATTACTATTTTATCTGTTTCAATTGGTAATATTCGAATGTGGTAAAAAATTCAAAAGATTCAAAGTATATAATGAACTGTTTCTCTGTTACCTAATCCCATCCCCACAGGTAACTGAGGGTACCAGTTTCTTAGGTTTCTTTCTTACCAGGGATAGCTACACTATATAAATAATTGTGTGCGTGTATAGATATATTTGTCATAGCAACAAGGTATACAGTCTTTAACCTTTTTTCATTTATCATATCTTGCTAATTCTTCCATATCTGTACATAAGATCTGCCCTTATTCTTTTATATGCCTGTGTAGTATTCCATTGAGTGGACAGACCATACTTTATTTGTTCATCCCAAATTAATGGACATGTGGGTCAAACCTTTTGAATGCTGCCATTGTTTTAAAGACTTGGAAACCAAACGTGGCTACGTACAATGAATGAGTGGAGTAGGGCTTCTCTGGTCAAAACCCGTAGCGCATCATTAAGTCTTTGGGCTTCCTCACTCTGGCTTTTATTCAATTATCCCAATTTGTTCTTTCAAATAGATGTCTTTTCTTAAGTAGTGATTTACCACAATTAAGCCCCCCAAAATTAAATTAAATGAATTACATCTCTTAGGTTGGGTGTCTGCAGCAACCAAGGTTGGGCACAGTAATGGTCCAGATGCTATTAAAGCAAAGGCAGGGGAATGTGCACTGGGTTAGAAGGGAAAATTCATAGCTCCACTGATACGCCATGATAAATAATTATGAGTTATTAATTTTAAATTACATCTTTAATGCGTTGCATGATTTTAATTCCCCCTACAGTATTAATATCGGACTGGCTTTGATTAATTTAAAGCAGAACAGAAAGGTGCCAATTAAGGGAGCTAGCTGGGAACTTTGAGGTGTTTATATCTGTCTCTTGATAGCCCCCATGGTGGGGGCAAGGTCATTCCTCAAGGGAAGCTGGTGATTATCCACAGGAACCCAGGGTGGGATGTGTCAGGAAGAGTGGGGATGGATGTTAACCCTTTTTGTGTCTTCAAGTGCTAAAGAGGACAGAGATAAAGATGAAAAAACAAGAGCTGATGTAAGTCCCAAGGCCTTTAATGAGTCAGGAGATGGGTCGGAATAAGGTACCCCATAGCCTCAAGTTAGATTCGGGGATCAGGATTCCTGGGTTCTAGGGTTTACTCAGAACAAGGGCTCTGTCACTCAGAACAGGGGCTCTGACCTCTTGATGATTTTATGGGACCTTAAGACTCGGGAAAAGGTATGACATTTGGTAAATACAGACCAACAAATCGAAGAGTTTCCCAACTAGCTGAATGATAACAGGATAATGCTTGGAGCAGCAGCCCACCCTAAGAAATATGACAGACTCGGAGACGGGTTTGGAGGATACACATTTTATTTTCTGTAATAGCCAAGTGTTTCCTTCATCGTGTGCTAGAAAGAAATATATAATATAAGCAGCTCCTCAAACTCATGATTTCATAGATACGATGGCTGTGGTTGAAGCTAAATTTAAGTGAGAAAAGAAAAAGTGATCCTTAACACAAGGTTGAGTCGAGCAGATTGGTATTTGGCATGTGGCTATGGCAAAAAGAATAACGATGATCAGTGTAGGACGGGGTTATGCAAGTAACCAAGGTGGTGACTTTCCAACTCGTGTCATTATAGCCACAGATGACAGAAACTCCTAGGCTTGGAAACAGGAACCAGCACTTGATAAATATGAGGCAATGAATCAAAGGGGGTTCCAGTTAGTTGGATGATAAGAGGGCGTTCCTCCTATGGCAGCTCCCTGTTAGAATACGGCACAAAAGGAGGTGCTCTGGGTCACCCATGAACTTTAAAAGTTGCATTGAATAGCTAGGTGATGGGTGCCAGCTCATCAAGACTTTTGGTTTTATGGATAGTATTGTTTAGGTCAGGGGTGGCGAACAAGGTAACAAAAAACACCTGACTGAGCATGTTATATTATGTGTTTAATATATTATTGTTAAAATTATATGCTTTTGTGTGAGTGTTTGTCTGTTTTGGCAGGTCACTGCGTGGTGTGGCTCTCT
>CAUYPK010109742.1:0-12023 GCA_963574355.1 Loris lydekkerianus | reverse complement strand
AATAAATTGTGGTATATGTACACCATGGAATATTATGCAGCCTTAAAGAAAGATGGGGACTTTACCTCTTTCATGTTTACATGGATGGAGCTGGAACATATTCTTCTTAGTAAAGTATCTCAAGAATGGAAGAAAAAGTATCCAACATACTCAGCCCTACTATGAAACTAATTTATGGCTTTCACAGGAAAGCTATAACCCAGTTATAACCTAAGAATATGGGGAAGGGGGAGAGGGAGAGGAGGGAGGGAGGAGGTGGGCAGAGGGAGGGTGATTGGTGGGATTACACCTGCGGTGCATCTTACAAGGGTATATGTGAAACTTAGTAAATGTAGAATATAATTGTCTTAGCACAATAACTAAGAAAATGCCAGGAAGGCTATGTTAACCAGTGTGATGAAAATGTGTCAAACAGTCTATGAAACTAGTGTATGGTGCCCCATGATCACATTAATGTACATAGCTATGATTTAATAAAAAATAAAAAAAATAAAAAAAATACAGGATCAAAATTGATAACACAAAGATTTGTCATTTTAAATTCTTTAAAGTCCTTGTGGGTTCTGAGGAAGGCACCTGTCCTATTAGTATAAATTTGTGGGATTTTTTTTTTCTCAACTGAAATGTAAAATCTAGGAGCTTTAGCTCTCACAATGAATTTCGGAATCCAAAGTCAAGCAAAGAATAACATTATTCATCCTTTGATGATCTCTCCCCCTCACCAAATTTTCTTATTCATATTCAGTAAAATTGGCTTTCTTACCAGTTCCTTTTTTGTTTGCTTGTTTTTGCTTTCATTGCTTTCTACACTGAACTTCTCAGTGTAATTCTCTCCAGCCACCCATTGACTGTGGGTCAATGTCATCTGCTACCAGATGAGACATCACACTCAGAGGTAATCTTATTTTGAAAATAGTGAGTTTGCATTTTGACTTTTTCATATGAATATAATATTTTATTCATAAATATAATAGCTATTTTTTTCTTCTTTAAACTCCTTATGTGTAAAATAGTTCCTATCTATGGGAGAAAATTGAACCTGTTCCTCTTTCTGAGTTAAGGCTTCCAAACACCATTAATTTATTTCTCCAGTGACCAAAGGTTATCTGAATGAAAGGTCCACAGGTTAACTGAATATTCTGAATCACATAATCTACGGCTTCTTACATTAATTATTTGTGTTACTAAGGAATTTCTGCTCCACTACAGATGCTAAATTAGCAATAATGGAATTGAGTTTTTCCCATCTTGCTGTTCTATGCACCTCCTCTGTTCACCTTTGTTCCATGCTTAATATGCCAACCCAGATGCTGTTTAGATAGCTAGAGACTGCTGACAAAAAAATTCTACAGAAATATAATTTTTAATTATTGCATAATACACTCTGTTTATTGGCTAATTGTTTTTATTTCTTTTTACTTTAGGTGGTCCACAAACAACCCAATAATACACATATTTTAAAATAAATTATTGTATAAGCTGATTGTTTTCTTTACACCAGGTATTGAATGTGGATTTCTCTTGAAAAAATAGAAGTGACATTTTTAATGGAGTTGCTGGGGCCTGCCTAATTGATTCCCAGTGTTGCAAAAGATATGTTATTTCACTGACTTTGTGGTACACACGCTTTAATAATTTTTTGACAGTGGCACATGTGGAAATGGTTTACCACTTTTTGATTCAAAAATTGTTTAACTATTAGGATTCTCACCATTTTTTAATAATTATTATTATGTAATAAATATGTAAATTTTTTCTGTCTTTTCCCATTTACAAGAATGTTTATGTTCTTTTTTTTATAGTGACATATGGCTGTATATTTATAAATTAAAAATTGTTAATTTAGAGTATACATATTTGACAACATAAGTGCATGTAAAGAGAAATTATTCCATTTTTATTTTTATAGTTACAAGTAGTTCTACATAGTCTACAAAAGTGTTGCACATGTGTATTCTTCAGGAAAAAATGGGATAATGTATTATACATTTTAATATTACTTTCACATTGAGAGCACCTTTTCATGTCAATGTTCCATATACTTTAAGCAATGTTTAATATTCTATTATATTGAAAAGGCATATGTGATTTAAAATATTGTCTATGTATAGACATTTGGGGATTTTTTTTAATATTAAATGCAACAATATGCATTCTTATTCTTGAATACTTATTGTGTGCATTTCTTAAAATGGAATTGTGTTAAAAATATGATTATATTATTTTATCACATATTTTACCAATTGCTTTCATATACATTTTTGCAATTTTGGATCCACCCATCGGTGCACTGATCCCCTTTTCTCCACACTCAGATTAACACTGTAAATGTGAGGTTGATCAACTTTTGATGCCTATTATCTCTCTGAATCTTTTGCCTTTGTAAATTGCCTTTAAAATGATGTTCTTTTCTTGTCTTTTACCTATTGATAGGTTCAAGGTAATTGTTTTTGTGGGAATAAATACTCTTTCCATTTCTCATTTTTAATTTGTCAGTCTATAGTTATTTCTTATGTAGAAGGGTATTTATAAAGTGAGTCAGCTTCTTTTTCTGTTTTATATGCAGTTGGACTTCTCTAGGCTATCCTTCCAGCTCAGGTACAGAGTTAAACCAGTAATGCATTTTCTAGCCTTAATTGTCTTAGGAGAGGACTTTTGTTATTACCTCCTAAAACCCTGAGTGCATGTGGGGATTAAGGTCACACTACTGGATGGATCCAAGGAGGGCCCACTAAATAAAACAACTCAATTCATTGGCTTGAATTCATTTGTATAAAGACAGCATAATCTGGAAGCTCACACCTATAATGCCAGCACTTTGACAGGCCAAACAGGAGGATTGCTTGAGATTAGGAGTTTGAGACCAGCCTGGGCAACATTATGAGACTCTGTTTCTTATCTCTCCAGAAAACAACAACAACAACAACCTGAATGTGGTGGTGCACTTGTGGTCCTAGCTGCTTGGGAGGCTGAGGACAGGAGGATCTATACCTTTAGCCCAGGAGTCTGAGGTTTCAGTGAGCTTTGATGATGCCACTGCACAACAGCCTGGGTGGCAGAGATTTTGTCTCTAAAAATTAAAAAGTCTATGTTTTGTTGTGAAATTTGAAAATAAGGAAAAGAAGCAACATATATTTGTAACCCCCTGGCTCTAATTCAGCAGATGTGGATTTTGGAGAATTCGCTTTTGCCATGTCTGCTTTATGCGCTACAATGCCTCCTTCTGTCTTTTCTCACTGATTGCTCATCAAATAATGTTCCTCCTCACAATGCCACTCCTGCTTTCTGTGGTCCTGTCTGAATGGCCTTGAGTTATTCTCCCTCCTTCTAGTCTCTACCCAGGGATGAATCACAATGTAACCCTGGGATTTGTGTTTCTTTCCTCTACATGGTGAAGGGACTGGGATGCTGTAATACACAGACCTGAGCCTTTGGATATTCTCTTAGACCTAGCCCTCGCTCCCCTCACTTGTTAAACACCCACTATCCCCAAAGGATACTTGAAGGGTGAACCTGACTTATCTTCTGGAATTTTGAAGGCAACTCATAAACCACAATCCCAATGGACAAATGCTGTAAACTCTGATTTCTAGAATAGAGAATAATGAGCACAGGGACAATAAAGGATTCTAGAAATATGCTTATTAAAGAAACAAAAAGAGAGACAATGAAAGAAAAAAAAGAAGAAAGGAAGGAAGAAGGAAGGAAGGAAATAAAGAAGGAAAAGTGGTAGAGAGAGAGGGGCAGAGAGAGAGAGGGATAGAGGGCAGTTTTCCGCTGGGCTCAGGTCTGTTTATTACAGAATCCCTGTCCCAGCACTTGGCATACTGGGAATATTGTTCAAGCTCAAAGTTAGGGTCTAGTAGGAATTCTAGATCTCCTACCATTTGTCTGTGTGCTGTGGGGCAAGGTGTATAACCCTCCCAACCTCAGTCATCTTCTCTTTGACATGAGAATACTGATGAAAACAATCTCATATGCCTGCATCAAAAAGATGAGAAGAGGTAATTGCCTGGCACTGATTAAGTAATTTGCAAACAGTACCTAATATTATTTTTTCCAAATTATTCTAATAGTCCAATGGCCTATATAACATTTACTTTCTGTATTTTTTTTTTTTTAGTTCTTGTTTTTCTCCTGAAGAAAATGAACCATTTTTTTTTTTTTTTTTTAGATATGGTCTCTCTATAAAAAATACATATAATAACCTCAATTTTCCTGTTCTCTTTATCCCTGAAGCCTCTCCCTTGGTTTAGAATTTCATCATCTCTCATTTACGCTACTTCAGAAGCCTAGTAACCCGTCTCCCTGGCAACAGTTTCCACTCTACTCATTGCCTAAGGACTGATTTCCTTCCCTCCCTTCCCATCCCCTCCCTTTCTTCTATCTTCCTGATCAAATGAATTTCAATGCCACACACATAATACATGGTTATATTATTGTTTGTGTTCCTGGCTAGACCTCTTTTGCATATGAATAAATGTTTTTTGAATAGTTGAAATGATAGCTACCTATAATTTATATTCTGATTTTCACCTAGCAGTAATTTCACAAACAATTTTGGACTGCTAAACATTCCTAGTAATTATTTTTCTAACATTTTCCAACATGAGCATGTATGGGGGAAAAACATTATTCAATTAATTTTTATAGACTGTCACAAGAAATCGAGGTTGCTTCCAACTTCTAAATGATGTTACTTTGAAAATCTGGGTATGCATTGGTATTACCCTCATTTTTGTCAAATTTCGTCATAATATAAATTCTGTAGGGATAGTTTCAGTGGGGCAGAGAGTGAAAATAATTATATAGAATTTGATTATGATACCATCTGGTTTCCAAATGTAATGGCTTAATATCCACTGACTCTTGTGTATTATTGCATAATTTTGCTACAAGACATAACAATTACAAATTGTCATTTATCCTAATTCTGCATTTAAGGAATAAAAAAGTCTTAATCTGATGAGTATGAATTGGAATATTTGTTTTGGTTTAATAATAAGCAAAGTTCACATTATCTACATTTTTTCACTGTGTGTATAATTGTGTATGTGAAATTATTCATGTCCGTTGAGTATTCATTATTGATATATTGTCATAGTCAGTAGGAACACCTGGTGAGAAGAGAGAGTAGCAACGTCTCTAATATTTCTTGAAGTAGTTCTCTTGTTTTGTTGTTGGTAGAAATGGGGCTTTCTTTTTCCCTTATACTTTTTCATGCCTTTTATCCTCTATTCTTTTGTTATTTTCTTTTTAAAAGCTTCCATATCTTTGGCCCCATTATTGGAAAAAAAAAAAAAATAAGTAAGGGAAGAATAGGGTCAAGGTCGGATATGCTTCCTTTGTATTGAAGCTACGCCCTCCACACAGTCAATACCCTAATGGAGACCTGGTTCCTGTGTCTTCCCATGACAACTGAATAATAGCACTGAACTAGTCTGGTTGCTCAGAGACTTCCTGAAGAAAGGGATATACAGAGCCAGGTGCAGTTTCCAGCAGGCAATAAGGACCACCTTTAAGTTTTATTTTCTCCTTCCTGCAATTTCTCCCTTGATTGTATTATGTGTATGGCATGACATTCATTTGATCAGGAAGATAGAAGAATGGGAGAGAAGGGAAGCAAATCAGTCCTTAGACGATGAGTGGAGTGAAAACTGTTGCCAGGGAGACGGTTTAATAGGTTCCCTTAAGTTCCACATAAGTTTGCTTAGACAGGTTTATTGTAATATGAGGTCTCTTTAAACAAATTAGTGCATCCTCAATAGTGTGAATTCCTAAAGGACTGCAAGGGTGTTTTATTTATCTTTGTTTCCCTATTGTTTACGGCTCAAAGAAGGACATTTGAAATTTATATTGAATTAAGGAACAGAACATCATGCTCTGGAGTATGGTGATTTCAGAAGGTAAATGTCAGTGGGGAATAGTATTTCCAAATAAGGGTAGAGATCTCTGCCTTCCCATATGCTCTGAGGTCCTGAGAGCGAGATGCTAGTGAGAAAAAATTGCAGTGTTAGGGGAAGAGGAACCTAGAGATGAGTGAGGTGGGACAGAATATGCTGGAAGGTATAAGCTTTGTGAAGAGAGGGTATACAGAAATATTACCCTGATCTCAGAAAAATTAGCTCTGCTCCTTTTCTCTGGTACCCAGAAGTGGGCATGTAACTGGGCACCTGGACAGGCTGCCAATTATGCCTTGTGTGTTTGGTCAGAAGAGTTTGAAATTGTGTCTTTGTCAGTGTGCTGGACTTGCTTATGTTTTACTGCATTTATTACCGAGCATTTTATATTTGGGGATGTTAATGTAAATTATGTGGCTTATTAAAAAAATATTTTCTAATTTTTTGTTGCCAGTATATAGAAATGCAAATGATTGTAAGTCTGAATTTAGAGATAATCCTATATTGACAGTCAGTTATAAGAAGTAATACAGAAGGATCCTATGTACCTCGGCTAAGTTTTTACCAAGGATGTAATCTTACAAAATTATAGTATGATGACACAAATGGGATACTAACACGGATACAGTCAACACACACAGAAATCCCATAAAGGAATGTGTCCTAACACCCTTTTATGGCTAGCCATATTTCTGCCCATCCTCGTCTTTCACCACTAGCAAGCACTAATCTTGTCTCCATTTCTACACTTTTGCCATTTCAATGATTTTATATAAAGAGAAACATAGAATACGTAATTTTTGAATTTGGCTTTTTTTTTCAGTGAGAATAATTTTCCTGCAGGTTGCTGCGTGCCCTAACACTTCCTTCCTTTCTACTGCTGAATACTGTCATGGGATTAGTGTAGATAGTCAGTTTAATAAGGCACCATTTGAAGAGTATTTGTGCTGTTTCCAGTTTTGAGCTTATCATGAATCAATATGTTATAAACATTCATGGATAGGTTTTTGTGTAAACCTATGTTTTCATCTCTTTGGGATAATTTCACAAGAGTGCTGTTTCCAGATAATGTGGTAGTTGTATATTTAGTTTTTAAAGAAACTACCTATTTTCTAGAGTGACTTTTTTGGAATGTGTTTCACCAGCATGTGGGAGAGATCTAGTTCTCTAAATTTTGTTTTGTTACTTTTTTGCTTTGTTTAGTGATTCTGTCAGGTGGGTAATGATATCTCAAGGTGGTTTTAACCTTAGACTTTATCACAGGTAATGAAGTTGACAGCCCTTTTATGTGCTTATTTGTCATTTGTATGTCTTCTACAATGAAAGCTCTCTGTATGTATTTTGATAATTTTTCTTATTTTTGGTTTTTATTTTTTAAGAAGTTTAATAGTTCTTCATAAATTTTTTATTTGACTCCTTTATCAGATATGTGCTTTACAAACATTTTTGCCCAGCCTGTAGCTTATTATGTTTGTTCTCTTAAAATGGTTTTTCACAGAGGCAAAAAACAAAAAAAAAAAAAAAAAAAAATGATAATTACAATCCTGTTAAGTCTAGTTCAGCTTTTTATTTTATGGATTTTGCTATCTGTGAGCTATTTTTTAATTATATAGCCTGATAACTTTTTCATATGGTTTTCTAAAATTTTACATTTTACACTGAATGCTGTGATCCACCCTGAGGTGTTGTGTAAGAGTTAGGTATGGAACATTGCTTTCTACTGGATGTTCAGCCATCCTGAGGTAATTTTCAGATGTGTTGTGAGAGTTAGGTATGGAACATTGCTTTGTACTAGGTGTTCAGTTACCCTCATACTAGAGATTTTTATTTCTCTATTGGATTGCCTTTGTTCCTTTGTTAAAAATTGTCTCATTGTATGCTTGTACTATAGCTTGAAGTTTGGGAAAGCAATGCCTCTTGATTTGTTATTGTTTTAAGTTGCTTTGGCTATTTGGGGTCTTTTCTGGGGGGAAAGACTCCCTGTTTAAGAAATGGTGCTGGGAAAATTGGACATCCACCTTTAAAAGACCGAATAAAGATCCGCATCTCCCTCCACTCACAAAAGTAATTCACAACGGATAACAGACTGCAACCTAAGACATGAAATTGTGAGAATTCTAGCAGATAATGTTGGAAAAACTTGTGTAGATATTATCCCGAGCAAACAACTTATGAACAGGAGCCCAAAGTCAATCTCAGCAACAACAAAAATTAACAAATAGGATTTGATTAAAGTATAAAAGCTTCTTCACAGCCAAGGAAACACTCAATAGAGTGAATAGAAAACCTACAGAAAGGAAAAAAAAAAAATTTGCATCCAATATAGGGCTAAAAACAAAAGCTACAAATAACTCATATAAATAAGAAAAAAACAAACAACCCCATAAAAAGGTGGGAAAAGGCATGAACAGAAATCTTTCAAAAGAAGATAGAATAATAGCCAATAAACACATGAAAAAATGCTAAACATCTCTAATCACCAGGGACATGCAAATCAAAGCCACAATGAGATAATACCTAACTCCAGTGAGAACAGCATTTATTAAAAAGTCCCCCAGACAACTGATACTGGTGTGCATGAGGAGAGGTGGGAACATGTATACATTGCTGGTAGGAGTGGAAACTAGCACAACCTCTGTGGAAAATAATATGGAGACACCTCAAAGAACTAAACTTAGACATACCATTTGATCCAGCAATCCCACTATTGGAAATTTACTTAAAGGGGGAAAAAGTAATTTCATCAAAAATACACATAAATGTTTATAGAAGTACAATTGAAAATTGAAAAGATGTGGAATCAACCTAACCTAATCAATGCATGAGTAGATTAATAAAATGTGGTTTATGTGTACCTTGGAGTACTACTCAGCCACTAAAATTGGTGTACTTGGATGGAACTGGAGAACACTTTCTAACTGAAGTATGGTAAGAATGAAAAAACAAACACCCCATGTACTCACTATTCAATTGGAACTAATTGATCAACACTCTCATGCACATATGTAAGTAAAACTCAACAGAAACCAGGCAAGTGGGAAGGGGGAGGAGGAAACGGGTAAACTCAGACCCGATGGGGGCTACAATACATGGCTATCTGGATGATGGGCACACTTACATCTTTGATTCAAGCTGCATACCACGTAAGCAAAATGCTTGTATCCCTGTAATATTCTGAAATAAAACAAACAAAATGGTAGCACTGATTGATGAGGGAGAGTGTTTTCAAGTTCTATATTCTTTTACCTGCATCGATCTGTTTATCCCTCTGCTCTTATCACATCCTCTTTTATAATTGCAATAAAACTCACATAGAATTGTGTAACTGCATAGTATTTAGCATATTGACAAAATTTTGTGATCGTCACAACTGTTGAGTCCCAGAACATTTTCATTAGCCCCAAATGAAACCACACACCCATTAGCAGTCACTGCTTATTCCTTTTTCCACCAAGAACTCTGGCAGCCACAAATTGACTGTCAATCTCTAGGTATTTGCCTATTCTGGGTTTTTCATTTAAATGTAATCATACAACATGTGGCCTTTTGTGTCTATTTTCATTCACTTATTATCATGTTTTAAAGATTCATTAATGCTACTGCATGTGTCAGTACTTGTTTTTTTTTTTCTTTTTTTTTTTTTTTTTTGGCATAAGAGTATTCTATAGTATAGCTGCAACCTACCACATTTTGTTTGTACTTTCCTCTGCTGATGTACATTTATGTTTCTTTTATTTTTTGGCTGTGGTAAATTGTGCTGCTATGATCATTCACTTACAAATATTTATTTCAGAACCCGTTTTAATTTTTTTCAAGCATGTACCTTAGAAGAGAATTGATGAGTCATGCCACATCTTCGAGATTAACTTTTATATGTACTGTTAGATTGTTTTCCAAATCATCAGACTTAGAAGAATTGGAAAAAAAAAATAGTACTTCATTTTGTATGGAACCAGAAATAAATTTATATAGCTAAGGCTATTCTTAGTAATAAAAACAAAGCTAAAAATCACACTACCAGACTTCAGGTTATATTACAAGTCCACAGGAATAAAAACAGCATATTGGCACAAAAGTGGAGATATAGACACATGGAACACAACAGAAAACTAAGAGGTGAAACCAGTCTCCAGTTGCCATCTGATTTTTGATAAAACAAATAAGAGCATACCCTGGGGAATCCCTATTTAACAAATGGTGTTGGGAGAACTGGATAACCATGTAAAAGACTGAAAGTGGACCCACATCTTTCACCACTTACAACAATTGACTCAAGATAGATAGAAGATTTATTTTAATTCTTTGTAAAAAATACTGTGGTCACTCATGCTTTGGGTGTCATATTTATAATCTTTAGCCACACATACCTTGCTTAATACAAGATCATGAAGATGCATACCTACACCAATGTTTTCTAAGATCTTTTTCTTTCCATTTGGGTTAATTTTTAGATTTAGTTTTAAGCTCTTACATTTAATCTTTGGTAAATTCTAGGTTACTTTTTGTGTATGATGTGTGATAGGTGTTCAATTTCTTTCTTTTATTTTCCTTTTTTTTTTTTTGCATCTGGATATCCAGTTTCTTGGGACCAGTTATTGAAAAGATTATTCTTTACCTGCGTAAGTTTTTTTTGGAGCTTTTCTTTATTTCTGGTTACTCAATTCTATTACATTTACCTAAAAGTCTATACTTATGATAGTACTATATTATGTTGATTACTATACAGAAATTTTTAATACTGGAAAATGTGGTTCTCCAACTTTGTGCTGTTCTGAGACTATTTTGCTTATTATTAGCATCTTATATTACCATAATAATTTTAGGATAAACTTGTCATTTTCTGCCCAGAAAAGAGAGAGCCATGTTGTGTTTTGATAGGGATTGTGTTGAATATATCTGTAGATTAATTTTGGGAGTCTTTACATCTGTCTCAGTCAATTTTTGGTTACTATCATAGAAAACCATAGACTGGGTAACTTATAAAGAAAAGAGATTCGTTTGGCTTACAGTTCTGGAGGCTGGGAAGTCAAGGAGCATGGCTCTGGTATCTCCTGAAGGCCTTTGGGCTACATCACAATGTGGTAGAAATGCAAGCAGGCACTCAGGATTGAGAGCAGCACCAGGGGCTAATAACATAGCACAGTCATAACTTATTTGCTTGTGCAATAACAATATTAATCCATTAGTGAGTAAGGAGCCCTTATAACCCATGAACCTCTTATAAGAACCCACAACCCAACAATGATTCATGGGGGCTTAAGTTTCTGATGCATGAACTTTTAGGGAACACATTAAAATCAGAACATCATCTTAGCAATATGGATAATTCCAATCAATAAATTCAATGAATATATGTATTACAGACTTTTTTTTTTTTGAGACAGAGTCTCATTTTGTCATTGTCAGTAGAGTGCCATGGCATCATAGCTCAAATTTTTTGGCTCAAGAAATTACCTTGTCTCAGCCTCCCAAGTAGCTGGGAATATAAGTGTCCGCCATGATGCCTGGCTATTTTTATTTATTGATTGGTTTTTATTAAATCATAGCTGTGTGCATTAATGTGATCACGGGGCACTCTCACCAATCTCCCTCCCTCTGCCTACCTCCCCCCTCCCTCCCATCCCTTTCCCCCTATTCTTAGGTTGTATCTGGATTATAGCTTTCATGTGAAAGCCATAAATTAGTTTCATAGTAGGTCTGAGTACATTGGATACTTTTTATTCCATTCTTGAGATACCTTACTAAGAAGAATATGTTCCACCTCTGTCCATGTAAACATGAAAGAGGTAAAGTCTCCATCTTTCTTTATGGCTGCATAATATTCCATGGTACACACATACCACAATTTATTAATCCATTCACGGATTGATGGGCACTTGGGCTTTTTCCATGACTTAGCAATTATGAATAGGGCTGCAATAAACATTCTGGTACAAATACCTTTGTTATAATGTGATTTTTGGTCTTTTGGGTATATTCCTAGTAGAGGAATTATAGGATTGAATGGCAGATCTATTTTTAGATCTCTAAGTGTTCTCCAAACATCTTTCCAAAAGGAATGCATTAATTTGCATTCCCACCAGCAGTGTAGAAGTGTTCCCTTTTCTCCACATCCACGCCAAC
>CAUYPK010109740.1:0-41743 GCA_963574355.1 Loris lydekkerianus | reverse complement strand
CGGGTGGGGGCCGTTTCACCCCCACAAGTTCACCCCGACCCGGGGCCCCCATAATGGCAAAAAAAAAAAAAAAACCTGTTTTTTTTTTTTTTTTTTTTTTTTAGACCGAGTTTCACTATGTTGCCCTCAGTAGAGTGTCATGGTGTCACAGCCCACAGCAACCTCAAATTCTTGTGCTGAAGCGATTCTCTTGCCTTAGCCTCCCAAGTAGCTGGGACTATAGGCACCCACCCCAATGCCTGGCTATTGTTAGAGGCGGGGTCTCACTCTTGCTCAGGCTGGTCTCAAATCTGTGAGCTCAGGCAATCCACCCACCTCAACCTCCCAGAGTTCTGGGATTACAAGCGTGAGCCACTGCTCCTGGCCTAAAATTTTTTTTTTTTTTTTTGAGGCAGAGTCTCACTTTGTTACCCTGGGTAGAGTGCTATGGAATCATAGCTAACGGCATCCTCAAACTCCAGGGCTCAAGTGATTCTCTTGTCTCAGCCTCCTGAGTAGCTGGGGCTATAATATAACCATAACACTATGTTAATTTTTTTCTGTATTTAATAGAGACAGGGTCTTGCTCTTGTTCAGGCTAGTTTCAAACTCCTGAGCTCAAGCAGTCCATCCACATTGGCCTCCCAGAGTGCTAGGATTATAGGCGTGGGCCACTGTGCCTGACTAAAATCTTTAAGACTGTAATAAGAATAAAGCATTGGAATTGAATAGTTATACCTTTTTTTGTAAGCTTTAAAAAAGGAAAGAAATTTTAGGGCTTGCTTGTGTTAGTGGTTAATTTGGTAAGTTAGTTTTTGGGTAGGTATATCTCCTGGAATTGATAATTTCTGGTCTTACGTTTTTTTTTAAGGAGAATAACTTAGAAATTGTGTTCCTTTAGCTTCAACATTTCATTATTAGAGGTGTGCATGTGCATTTTATAGTCTTCCAAACATAAATAGTACAATATAATATAATACACGTATAACAAGTTTAATAATAGGTGAATGCATTTGAAAATATTGTTTTCTCCAATAAAGTCCATATTGCCTAAGGAAGACTGGATGGCATTTTAAGCATGTTTTAAAATTTGTTTTATTTTTAAGTCAGTAAGTTTTCTTTAATATGCTTAGCAATGTTGAAATAAGTGGACAGTGGATATTTTATAGGCTATTAAGTTCACTTTTATACTTTGCTGATGCAAAATTATTAATTGGAGAATGTGAATTCTATTAACTTTGAATTTGGTTAGAGTACTATAGTGCATGACTTGGAATGGCATTAGCATCTTAGGATACGTAATCTTAAAACTGCTGGAGTATTTCTTCTTTATGTTTGCTATGCTTCTTTCAGGAAGAGGAATTTTATTTTGGAGTTATGCTGATAAGTCAAACAGGCTAAAATTAGTTGTGAAAACATAATTTGTCGATTTATACTTGAACATGTTTTGGAGATAATGGACTCATTAGGCTGCCCTGGAGCAAGATCTCTGAAGTGTGAATCCTCGTAACTGTCTCATCTTGAACAAGTAACATCTTTTGGAGCTTGAATTTCCTCTTGTGTAAAAATAGGAACGTCTATCTCAGATTTGCTCTGAAGATTTAATGTGCCCTATTTTGTATCTGGAATAAGGATAAGTACTTTGTACCCTGTTCTCTCATCTCACTGCCACTGCTTTTTAGACCACCACTCTGGCCCAGTTTCCCATCGTAGCCTGATGCTCTGGCCTTGGGTGTCCTCTACATGGCTTCTAGTTATCTTTCTTTTATGAGATGTTCATAATCCCTCCCTTTCCAGCTTCACCCCGCTTATTTCTCCTACATGCTACACTATGAGCAGTGACCAGAACGTACCCTTATATCTTATGCCTTCCTCTTCCTACTTACCTACAAGGCTCACTCCAAGCAAAACTAATCAGGGAATGCTTACAACAATTGCGTGTGTCTCCTCAGCTGCAGTAACACCCTGTGGTTATTTCATGCTCATTATCAGAACTGCCTGTAATTATTTGTAGTCTTATTTGCTCTACTACATTGTGAGCTCAAACGCAAGGATTTTGTGTCTAATACCAAGTCAGTTTCTTTAATTTTTATTATCATTAAATATAATAGTGAACAAATTCTCCATTTCCAAGAGGAGATGTTTGAGGTGAGTCTGAGAGATTAAGAATTTACAGTCCAGGGCAGCACCTGTGACTCAGTGGGCAGGGCTCCGGCCCCACATGCTGAGGGTGGTGGGTTCGAACCAGGCCCTGGCCAAACTGCAAAGAATTTAGTCCAGCAAGGTAAGGAAGGGGATTTAGCTGACATAGTGGAAAAGTGCATAGTGTGTTCATAGCATGACCTGAGTAAATGTAAGAGACTTCTTAGGGAGGTGAGGGAGGAGATGAAGCTGGAAGAGCAAAAGAGAAACTGTAAAGGAAGCTCCCCCTGCCATGTGAAAGTGACCAGACTTTAATGTATGGGAGGAGGAGGTACAGTTAGGGGAGTCAATAATGACTCCTGAATTTCTCAGTTCTACAATTGCATGGAGGAAGCTTCTTAGAAGTGGCAAGCTCAGAGGGAAAGATGAGTATAGTTTTGTATTCATTACCCTGAGTAATGTATCTAAAACTTGGTTTAAGCGTTCAGGTGGCCCTGTCTAGTTGGTACATAGGCAGGTACATAATTTTAGAGCTTAGGGTTAGACCTGGAACTAGGAGTTATTTAGATGATGAAAGCTGAAATCCGTGTATGGATGGGAACTTAGAATATGAGTGGGAAGAGTGAAACTAAGGAGCAGATGCTAGGGAATACTAAGAAACACTAAGAAATTAGAAGGGGACTTTGGAAAGCAGAGTAGTAAACGGGAAAGCAGAGGAGAAACCAGGAGGTAGTGATAAAGTTGTTTTAATTCAAGAGGGAGTAGCCATCATGAAATGTGATGGGAATACTGAAATTAGCTGGGATATCCAGTTGTCAGTCCCTTGTGGTTTCAGTCTAGTGCTTGATTATAAGAATCATTAATTATATTAATCTTTTGGTAGAAGGAAACATCAGCAGACAGTAATTCTGAAGTCCTTCAGGCAAAGAAACGTAGAACCTTGTAGAGTCTATCATTGAACACAGTTTTTCCATGACAATTAGCAAGGCATGAGTTTGATGACAACATACAGGAGACTACAAAGCACGGCCTTGAAGCTGCCATTAAAGGCTTTGGTCTTAGAAGTAGGTGCTTTTTATTCTGTATTTTGTTTGCAGTTATAAATTTTGTCCTATCTGTCATTGTAGCATATTTTTCATGACTGCTTTTGTTCTCTAAAGTTTCTAATTTCACGAAGATGATTCTTCTGTCATAGACCTGAACGGCCTGTTTACGTTCCCTAGTAATAAGGATTGCAGTTTTACTGGGCAGTATCAGGTGGGTAAGCTGTTCATACTTGCTCTTTTGCATTTTGCAGTAATGAGGCACTCCGTTAGATTTCTGTATTCTCCCTGTGACCAAGGATAGTAGAAATAGTGGCACAGTTTCATTTCTTTGGCTACATCATTCTCTCAGAGCAATTGACATATTGATAGCATTAGGGATGCTGCTGCATGTGTTTATCTTGGACTGCAGGTAACCTTAAAAGTTTAAAAATGAGGATCTAACTCAAAGCAGAAAACCACGACCTCTGACGGAAACAGGATAGGCTCCTTTGAATGATTTACTTCTCATTCTCTGTAGTGGTTCTCATCCTGAACAGTATCCCAGATATAACTAGATAACTGATTAGTTAATTAAACTGCATACACTTACAAAAAAGTAGAACTCCAAACCCATTTTATAAGACACCCAGCAATTGATGAAAAGAACTCTCAAAAATTGACAGCTTATCTACCTAACTGACAGACTGGGTACTTCCCACTAAGACAGGATCAAGACAAGGGTGTTTGCTCTCAACCACTTCTATTTAACGTTGTATTGGAGGTTCTAGTCAGGTTAATAAGTTAAGAAAAAGAAAGAAAAGGCATCCAGGTTGGAAGAAAGGAGTAAAACTATTAGCCGAAGACACGATCTTGTATGTAGAAAATCCTAAAGGAATCTGCTGAAAACTGCTAGATCTAATAAAAGAGTTCAGCACGGTGGCAGGATAAAAAGTCAGTATACAGAAAACTGGTTGTATTTCTATACTCAGAATGAACAATGAGAAAATGAAATTAAGGAAAATTTAATTCACCATAGCATCCAAAGAATAATTTAGGAATAAAGTTGATGAAGGAAGTGTAAAACTTATATTCTGATAATTATAAAACATTGTTGAAATGGAGAAAATGTAAATAAATGAAAAAACATCCTATGTTCATGAATCAGGAGACTTAACATTGTTAACACAGCAGTCCTTCCCAAACGGATAATACAGATTCATAGCAATCTCTATCAAAATTCCAGTTGGTTTCATTGTAGAAATTGATAAGCCAATTCTAAACCTCTTGTAAGATTTCAAAGAATGCAGAATATCCAAAACAATTCTGAAAAATAAGAAAGGAGGAAGACCCACAGTCCCTGATTTCAAAGCTCACTACAGAGTAACACCAATCATGACAGTGTGATTGGAACTATAAAACTTTTATAAGAAATCATAGAGGTAAAGCTCCATGGCCTTGGATTTGGCAAAGGAATCTTAGCTATGACCAAAAGCGTGAGGAAACAAATTGAAATTTCATAAAAATTGAATTTTTTGTGTTTCAAGGGGCACCATCAAGAAAGTGAAAAGACAAGTCACAGAATGAGAGAAAATGTTTGCAAATCATATTTCTGTTAAGGACTGGTATCTAGAATATAGTTTGAAGAACTCTTACAACTCAAAGACAACCCAGTTTTTAAGATGGGCAAAGGGTCTGAATATAAACAAAACATGGTATATACATATAATGAAATATCGTTCATCCATAAAAAGGAATTAAGTACTGATACATATGGCAACATGGATGATTCACAAAAGACCACATACTGTACGATTTTATTCATATGAAAGTTCAGAATATGAATATAATTTAAATACGTAGTAGATTAGTAGTTGCTTAAGATAACGGGGAATGGGTAGGGGGTGCAGGGTGATAGCTAAAAGATACAGGGTTTCTTTTTGAGATGATGAAAATGTTTTAAAATTTACTTTGGTGGCTTGGCCCCTGTAGCTCAGTGGCTAGGGTACCAGCTGCATACACTGGAGCTGGAGAGTTCGAATCCAGCCCAAGCCTGCCAAAAAATGACACCTGCAACAAAAAATAGCCGGGCATTATGGCAGGCACCTGTAGTCCCAGCTACTTGGGAGGCTGAAGCAAGAGAATCGCTTAAGCCCAGGAGTTGGAGGTTGCTATGAGCTGTGACACCACAGCGCTCTACCCAGGGTGACATAGTGAGACTCTGTCTGAACAAAAGAAAAAAATTGTAAAATTTACTTTGGTGATCATTGCACCTATTTGTGAATATACTAAATACCATGGCACTGTACATTTTAAATGGCTGACCTGTAGACATGTGAATTATACCTCAATAATGCTATTAACAATAAAAATAAACACTGTACAAACGTGATTAATGTAATAGTAAATTAGAGAAATAGTACATTTTAAAATAATAACCTCAGTTTGGAGGAGACAGCAACGTTGTCTGAGTTGAAAAACAAAAAATTACTTATAAAAGTTCACTTGTATACTCAAGTAAAAATTTTACATACATATTTACATTTGCCTTTTTAAATAAGGCAAACGTAAGAAATTTTTGATCTTCATTCAATGTTGATTCCGTGTTGGGATGACACACACACACACATACCCGTACCCCACAGGGATAAAAGGTCTCTAAAAACCAGAATTAGAAATTCTGCTGTGTTTAATTTGTCCTACTATTATATGACTCAAAATTTTCATTAAAACTTTGAGTTAAATGAAAATCTTTAATTTTACATGGATTCTGTAAAGACTAGTTAGCTAAGGAAAAGAGTTTAGGGCCTTTCCTGCCCGCCCCCACCCCCTTTTTTGTCTTTCTGAGGACCATTAGCTTGTCATCAGTTAGCCTTGTAGGACTCTGTGCTTCCTATTTTGGCTTAGGGACTCCGAAACTATTAATATGTGAAGTCGTCTTCTGTTTTAAGATGCAGTTCCACCCCTTTTCACATCCTTAAAATTGGGATGCATCTTTCAATTTTTGGTGGCCACAGTTTAATTGACAGTGTTGTTTCTTTAGATATTCATAAAATAGCTTTTCACAATCTATACAATCTCACAATCCATGAAATATGGGAGAATCCTTCTCCCCGTTGCTTTTAAAGGACTTTAAAGGGGAGAAAGGTGTTCTATTAGAGGGAAAATGATTAATTTAAACACACAGGAAATTTATAATTCACTCGTATTTTTAGAAGTGTTTACATGTGCAGATATTTTCATGAAAAGTCAGTAATTATTATATAATTCTCAAAACTTTTATGAGCCTAATAAATATTTTGACTTTTCTTCAGAGAATACATTTTCAGATAGAAATTTGTCTTAATATTTTGTTTTTGTTGTTTATTTTTGTTTTTGAGATAGGGTATTGCTCTGTTGCTTAGCTCAAGGGGTCCTTCTTGCCTCAGCCTCCCAAGAAGCTGGGACTACAAGTGTGCGCCACCATGCCCAGCTATTTTTGGTACAGACGGGGTCTCGATACTGCCCAGAATAAATACTTAATTTTCCAAAAATTTTAACTTATTTAATGCTGAGTCACCATTCTCCTAATAGGCTGATCTTACCTATGTGATAATAAAGATTAACTTACGCCTGCTGGAGAAAAAAGGTCTTAGTCCTCAGAATGGACTACCACCTAATAAATGTATAAGGAAGGAATAATGGAATTAGAGAAAATTAGTGAGTGAAAGCTTGATGAGGAACAGGATATTTACACAGCTTAAAATACACCTTCACAAATAACTTGTTAATTTTACAGGTAAAGCAGGTAGGCTTCACCTTAACTGAGTAAACGTAAGTCTTCTTTTAGTACCTCTGATTGACCTAACTGCTTAATTGATTGTCATTCCCTATCAGAAATCACCTACTAACTCTACTTCAAAAGCCCAAAACCATACCTTAATATCACTAAATTGTGGCATTCAAAACTCTGAACTCTTTGGGGTTAAAAAGTGAAGACACAAAATTCAAAAAAAAGGAGGGGTGTTTATATATGCAATTATTACCACTCTTACCACGGCTTTGACAGATGTGGAAGCACCAATGGCTTAAAGTACTGTTTCTGCTGCCAGATGTGGGAAAGATTGCTGATTCTCCAAAGAATGAGAGTCTTATATCTGCATGCTTAAATCCCAGAGCCAAAGTATTCAAACCCCTGCTCCCTGTTTTGAATGATTGGGTCACCAAATCATATAAAAGAAAAAAAAAAATTGATTTCAAGACAGTGCTTCAAGAATCAAAATCTGTTGTCTCTGTCTTTGCTCAAAGGGAGATACAGCAGAGATGATAAGTCTGAGCATCTGAGCTACAGACTCATTATTTACTGCAACTTTTTTTTTTTTTTTTTTACATATTTTTGAAGACAACTACGAGAATTCATTACAAATGATGTTTTTTACAATTAGAAGTCATAACATGCACATGCTCTAGTTCAGCAACTAAGCCCCTTTCTGGAACATAGGTCCGAATTGATTTTCCAATGAGCTTTATCAAGAACAAATTCACATTGCTGTGTAACTTAAAATGAAGTGATTGAATACTTTCTAAAGAGTTTGATTTCATTTTTCTTTTTGGGGCCGAGTACAGTGGTTCTAGGTACTTTGCATTTTCGTTTTAGAATTACTCATGAATTTTTAAAAATTAAATCTTTATGATTAGACTGTGTGGGCTATGACATCTTTGCAATGTTGAATCTTTAAATCTACATATATAAAGGATATACAGGTATATCTATATCTACATATATACACAGGGTGTTTCAAAAGTCACCCAGAAAGTCTCCATGCATAGGGATAATGGGAAATTGTCGGTAACTGTATCTTTATTTACAAAATATTCATTACAAAATTTTATGAAGCGGTGGCCAACACATCGAGAATATTTTGTAAATATTTTGTAAGATTTTGTAATTATTCTACTTACATTTAATTATTGAAATATGATTTATTTATGCCTGTCATTTTGCTATTTGTTTTCTAGTCCCATCTGTGTTTAATTTTTCTGTTCTTTTTACTTGTATTCTTATGTGTTAATCAAAATCTTTTGTAATTCCATTTAAAGTTTTTTTTTTTTTTGGGGGGGGTTGCTCTGTGGACTTCACCCTGTCACTTAGATTTAAAGTATTATGTAATTTCCCATGAAATATAGGAAATGTGCAACACTATAGTTATGTTTACTTTCCATAATTGGTGCTAATGTTATCATATTATAATTTACATGTTACAAACCCCATAATATAGTATTGTAATTGTTACTTATTGTCTTTAACAGTTGCAAAAAATCATTTGCCCATTTTCTGTTCCATTTTTTCTTTCCTCCTCTTCTCAAATTGCAATTATATGCATACCAGTCCTTTTCTCCGTGTCTTCTGTATTTTCTAGTCTTTTCCTTCCTTCCTAATCCTTCCCTCCCTCCCTCCTTCCCCCTCTCTTTCACCCTTCTTTTCTTTCCTGTTTCTTTTCTTTTCTTTCTTTCTTTTTTTTTTTGAGACAGAGGCTAACTCTGTCACCCTGAGTAGAGTGCAGTGGCAATATAGCTCCCCACAGCCTCAAACTCTTCAGCTCAAGCAATCCTTTTGCCTCAGCCTCCCAAGTAGCTGGGACTACAGGCGCCCACCACAATGCCTGGCTAGTTTTTCTAGTTTTAGTAGAGACGGGGTCTTGCTCTTGCTGAGGCTGGTCTCTAACTCCTGAGCTCGAGCAATCCACCTGCCTCAACCTCTGGGAGTGCTGGGATTACAGAAGTGAGCCACCTTGCCCAGCTATTCTTTCACTTTGGGCTGGGCAGTCTGCATATTTTCTATTGATACATCTATCAGTTCTTTTATCGTTTCTTCTGGTGTTCGTCTGTTAAACATAGCTATCAAGTTCTTATTTTCAATATTTGAATTTTTTGTTCCTAGAATATTTATTGGATTGTTTCAATCAATTCCAGCTCTATGACAATATTCTCCATCTTTTTATATAATTAAAAAATGTTTCATGTTCATTTCAACATAGCAATTGTACTTGCTTTCAAGTCCAACATCTGAATCACTTGTAGATTTGTTTTTACTGCCTATTTTTCTTCTTTTGGATCTTGCCCATTTGGTCCTATCTCTTGGTATACCTGATAGTTTATTAAGACTTATTTAATATCCATTGCATGCCAGACATTGTGTATGAACAGTTGTAAAGGCTCTGAGTAATACACTCTTCCTACAGAGTGAGTCTGCACTGCCTGGTAGGTAGACATAGTGGGGCAGCTTACCTCACCCAAGGAGAAACAGCTGAGGCCAGGCAGCCCGATGGATGTACTGAGGGGCCCCTTCCCTGGAAGATGGAACTTCAGTTCTTACCTCTTTGACCCCAGGACACTGATGACCACTCTGCTTTTCAGAGTTTTTGTAACCTCTTGTTACAAAAACTGAGCAGTCTGTGTATTTTCTACCTCTTTCTTACCTCTTGTCTGACATAGCTTTATAATTTGTCAGATGTCTTAAGGAAAAAAGCCGCGTGTCAGGACTTTTTCCCTACATCTCCCTTCTCACGGGAATCCTGGATCTGCAAGTCTCCTATTTTTGTCTGTCTAGCAGTGGGAGATGGCCAAACATTCTCTGGGTTCTGTGCTTCCCAGTAGTGGCCATTTGTCTGTAAGGTCTGTTGAGCTTTCGACCTTGTGCAGTGAGAGAAAACGCGTCTGCAGGGTGTTGACTCAGCTTTCAACAGCTTCTTTCCTCTATGAAATTAGCAGCTCCAGTCTCCGTAGTCTCAAGAGCTCTCCAAGTGGACACAATCACATTTTATCTAGTTTCCTAGTTATTTGCATGGAACGATTGGCTTACCAGAAATTACTATTTCATAGCTGGATAAGGCAGGCTAAATATAGCTATTACAAAGTTTGTGTATGAAGATTCAATTATCCAGGGTCCTTGTGAGTCTGTTTCTGAGGCCCGTTGTGTCTTTACATTTTTGTTCATGTTTTTGGTCTTTTTAATGTTCTTTCTTACATAACTTATTAAAGTTAGCCTACAATTTGATGTGTTTTAGATTATGTATTTTCTGATATTTTATTCAATCTAATTATTTTTAGATTCATCCATCCATGGTGTTGCATGTGTTAATAGTTAATTCTTCTTTTCTGCTTCTTGTAGTGGAGACTTAGCATTTTAATTTAAATGTATTCTTCAAGGCTGTATATTTACCTCTAGGAACTGGTTAAACTACACCACACCAAGTCTGGTGTTTAGACCAAATGGTTTCTAGTTTTTTCTCTGTCTCATTAGTTGTTTGAAGTATATTTATTAATTTCCAAAGAGATGGATATTTTCTAAGCATGTTTGTTTTTGAGTTCTAATTTAATTACATTAAGGTCAGAAAACATTTAACTGTTGAAATCTGTTGGAATTTGATTTATGGCTCTGTATGTAATACAGTTTCTTAAATGTTTTTGTAAATGTGGTTTTGAAAATATACTTGAAAAGAATGTTTCCCTCAATCATTAGATTCAGTTTATGTCTGTTAGATCAAAGTTTGAGTGTTTTGTTTCTCCTTGAAGTTCTTTCAGTTTTTTATTTCTAATTTTGATACCATGTTATTAGATACATACAGATTTAGAATTGCTATACATTTTGTTAAGTTAAAGCTTTATGTTTTATTTCTAATCATGTTTTTTGACTTAATGATTGAGTGTTTCAGCTTTTCCATATCCTCGCCCAGACTTATTAGTTGACTTTCTGATTCCAGCTATGCTGGTAGATGTAAAAAATATCACATTATGGTTTTGATTTGCATTTTTTTGACAACTAATGCTGTCTAGCATATTTTCATGTGTTTATTAGCCATTTGTGTCTCTTTCTTGAATAAATGCCTATTTCAATTATTTGCCTTTTGAAAAAAATTGCACTTGTCTTTTCACTATTGAATTGTAAGAGTTCTTTATATACAGGATGGCCATAAAGTTCGTGTGCAATTTTAAATGCCTGGCTGGGCCACCCATGCCTGCTAGGCCAAACTTTATGGCCACCCTGTATTTTGGATTATCCAAGATATGATTTACAGATAATTTGTCCCAAAATGTTGTTTGCTTTTTCACTTTCTTGCTGGTAGCCTTTGAAGTGTAGATATTTTATACTTTGTCTAGGTCCAGTTTATCTAATTTTTTTTCATTGTTCATGCTTTTGGTGCCAAATCTTAGAATCCATTGCCAAATACAAACTCATAAAGATTTACTCCTATCTTTTCTTCTAATAGTTTTATAGTTTTAATTCTTACATTTAGATCATTGATTGTTTTGAGTTAATTTTGGGGTGTAGTATTGAGTAAGCTTTGTTTTTATTCTTGTATAATCTTCATGGATTTGGGGATTTTAAAACTCTCTGCTGTTGATTTCTAGTTTAATTCCATTATGATCTTAGAGCAGACATGCTATGATTTCTATTCTTTTAAATTTGTTAAGGAGTGTTTTATGTTTCAGATTGTGGTCTATCTTGGTGAATGTTCCATCTAAACTTGGATGTTCCATGTGTAAGTTGCTGTTGCTGGTGAAGTGGCCTACAGATGTCAATTATTTCTGGTTGATTGATAATTTTGTTGAGTTCAACAATGTCCTTACTGATTTCTTGCCTGCTGGATCTGATCTGTCCGCTTCTAATAGAGGGGTGTTGATGTCTCCAGCTGTAATAGTGGATTCACTTACTTCTCCTTGGAGTTTTATCAATTTATGCCTTCCATATTTTGATGTTCTGTTGTTAGGTGTATACACATTGAGGAATGTTATGTTTTCTTGGGGAATTCACTCCTTTATCATTATTTGTATGCCCCTCTTTATCCTGGTTAAAATGTATTTCTTGCTCTAAAGTGGTTTTTGTCTGAAATTAATATTGCTACTCTGCTTCCTTTCAGTTAGTGTTAGGTAGAATAGCTTTCTTCATCCCCCGTGTTAGGGTGGAACAGCTTTCTTCATCCCTTCACTTTTAATCTCTATGCATCTTTATATTTAAAGTGGGTTCCTCTACACAACATATAGTTGAGGATCTTGTTTTTTGATCTACTCTGATAGTCCCTGTCTTTTAGTTAGTGTATTTAGACTATTGATGTTAAAACTGATTATTAATATAGTTGGATTAATTCTTATTTTTTTATTTATCACCCTTGTTCTTTGTTCCTATTTTTCCCTTCCATAATTTCTCTTCTTTTCATAGTTTTAATTGAGCATGTTGTATCATTTCATTTTCTCTCCTTTCTTACCACATCAATTATACTATTTAAACTTTTGTGTTTGTTTTCACTATTTGCTGTAGAATTTACAATATGCAATTACAACTAATTTAAGCCTATTTTCCAATAATACCATACTGCTTCACAGGTAGTGCAAAATAACCCTACATGTTCTTCCCATCTCATGTAGCATTTTGTCATTCACTTACACATAGGTATACATAAATGAATGCGTGCATATGTATAATAAAATATAGTAGTACTGTTTTTCTTTTTTTTAGAGACAGTTTCACTTTATTGCTCTCGGTAGAGTACTGTGGCATCACAGCTCACAGCAACCTCCAACTCCTGGGCTTAGGCGATTCTCTTGCCTCAGCCTCCTGAGTAGCTGGGACTACAGGTGCCAACCACAACGCCCAGCTATTTTTCTTTTCTTTTTTTTTGTTTCCTTTTCTAAAGTCAGCTATTTTTTTGTTGCAGTTTGGCCCGGGCTGGGTTTGAACCCGCCACCCTCGGTATATGGGACTGGCGCCCTACTCACTGAGCCACAGGCGCCACCCCCAATACAAGTTTTTATTTTACTTTTACTTACTCCTCCTCCCATCTCTATCTTTATTTATATTTGTGTTTCTGACCTATATCTGTTTCTTTTAATCTGAGGAACTTCTTTTCACATTTCTTGAAAGACAGGTCAACTGACAACAAATTCTCTCAGATTTTGTTTGACAGAGAAAGTCTCCAGTTACCCTTCACTTTTGAAGGATAATTTCACAAGGTGTAGAAACATTAGGGGTTGGTGGTCTTTTCCTCTCACTACGTCAAATATTCCACCCCACCATCTTTTTGCTTTCATGATTTCTGAAGAGAAGTCAAATGTAATTCTTATCTCTGCTCTTCTGTAGGTAAGATATATTTTTCCCCTCTGATTTCTTTCAAGATATTTTTTCTTTGTCTTTGATTTTCTGATGTATGAATACATTATGCTAAATGTACTTTGGGGGGTATTTATCCTGCCAAATCCACCCAAATTCTCTGAGCTTCACATCATAGAGAAGACAACTTCTTTCAGGCAAAATTATTTAGTTTCTTAAAATTTGAATATATTTTCTCACGAGGTAATACAAGTAGTTTTCAAAGAGTGTAAGTGTACAGAGGAAAGTAGTTTCCTTACCTCCACTTACTACCTCCTCCCCTCGTGTCCAGGTCTCTCCCACAGGGAACTGTCCCTTCCTGCTTCCCATGTATATGCAGTGTATATTTAAACCAGTTAAAGAAGTGGATTACCTACGTGTTTATAATATCTTTTAGTATGTGTTCTGTTTCTTCTCTAAAGCACTATGTATATGCACACATGTATTTTCCATTAGTTTTGGGTTTTGTTGAATTTAAGTATATATTTATCCAATTGTTTAAAATGTACATTAAATTCAAGAACATAATATATTTACATTTATTTACATATAGTCACTTAATATAGTATATTTAAATTCAACAAAAACCCAAAACAAAGCAGTAAAGCCTCCTTGATTTTGAGGTAGTGATTAGATGTATCTGTTCACAGCTCCTTTCCTGTTTTCCAGAACCAGGATGTGAGCAGACTGGGTTGGAATTCTGCCTTTATTGCAAGGATGAGGGTGTATTTTCGTTTTACAGGGGCGCCATAGGTAGAGAGCGGCAGTGCTGATACCGAATGTGGCTAGCGTCAGAGCCTCGGCCTGCCAGTGTGTCGCGCTGGCACAGCCCGTCCCACATGCCTGGGAAGCTCGTGCTGAGCAGGGATTAAGATGCCAGCATCTGATGCACAAGGTTGCTTCCTGCTCCCCCTTGGAGTCCTGACAAGAAATGACCTTGTTCAACCCTGCTGAGCCTCCTAGATTTACTGGGCTTATAGCAACACATGGGAAGGAGATTATGTTTATTTTTATAACATAAAAAAAAAAAAAAAGCCACCTTCCTAAGGCCTTTGTGGTGTCTGTGTGCAACAACACAAATGCACAGACACACGCCATGTATATATAATAATCACTTCTAATTAACTTCAGCTCTTCCTGCAAAACTAAGTGTGAAGTCTTAAAGACTTGTCAGCTTCTCTGCCTGTGAAATTTATCTACTTCTAATTGTGAATAACAATACATTCAAGGTTAACTATAAATGACTCTGATTTCATGGGACTTGAAAGTCTTAAAACCGCATTTGAAGATGAATACATTTATGCAAAACATTTTAATGGTATGCTTCCATATCAAAATGTAGTTTTTTATGCTTATCTAAAATGTTATTTTTTTCTAAAGGCGGGTGGTGTTTTTTTCTGACTTCAGTGAAGAAAGAGATGTGATTGATTTCAAAGTAAGTCCAAATTTAAAAGGTATAAAGCAAAAAAGATACCTAAAATAAAGATAAGCATAGAATTATAACGGGTTGGAAGATGGATTCAATTTACAATTTTACAAAGTAAGATATTCAAAGAGCAAATATCAAATAGGATTAAGATCCCCCACCTTCAGTAGTTTTTAGTGAACGGGAAACTCTGGTTCCAGATTTCACCACTAGATGTCATGAAGAGCCCAGTTAAATACAGTAGGCAGGTTTGGGTGTATGGTATAGTCTAGTACAGAAACTTTTACTGTTTCCTCCTGTTTTGTAGTTAGTTTGGGTAGGAAGCTATTTCCTTTGGGATTTTGTGTCAAAATTTTCAATATGGATTAATTTTAAGTACTATATTAAAAGCTCTTAGAAAATGTGATTAGTTATTAAATGCTAGGAATTGAATCTGTTAAGCATTGAGAGTATCTGTAGGGAGAATGTCATATGCTGAGTGCAGTATCAGAATCATCCCAAAGTCTGCTCTGCAAACTATAGCTTAGGATACCCCAGCTTTCCTTTTTTTTTTTTGAAATAGGCATGGGCTTGTCAAATGTGCAGGCACCAAGATTTCATAGGGTTATTTTTATACAACTAGACCAGTAAAAGAAACGATAAAGCAGAGGACTTGGATGATTGAATGAGAATCTTTCAATTTAGACTTTGAGGTCCACTAATGGAAGCAATTGTGGGAGACTAGAAGTGACAGATTGAAGTTCAGAGGGATAGAATTTGATTTTATCAAATCAAAAAGAACTTCCTAAAATATAACAGTCCATTATTTAACACATTGATTTATGAAGCACTTGGGGTCCTTGTTACAGGAAAGGCTTAGATACCAAGAGTGGACCCCAGGGGGGAGTATCCTGTGGAAAGCCTCCATTTGGGGTAGAAATTTAGACTAAGTCACCTCTAAGATTCTCAGATCCATTATTCCACACTCTGATGATGGTCATATAACAACCAAGAAGGCAGCAAGAAAAGAGCTGAGAGAATGCGTGCTTAGGTAAATAAAAAGGCAATATTCAAATTTATATAAACCAAGGAAAATAGGGTTCTTTAAGAAGCTGCACAGGGGAACTGTGATGGATGTGCTGTTTTGTGGGACTCTGCCGGGGAAAAGCTGGTAAGAAGGGACCGTCTGGCTTTGGTGCTTCCAGCCTCTGGCTCCCAGATGCTTCCCATTCCAGTCACAGCTCTTTGCTCCCAAGGGCCTGTGTTCTACTTGGCCCTGATCTTCTAATTGAAAGTTGATCTCAACTCAATCCTTAAAAGTAAATCTGAGAGTAACTTAGGTGACCATCTTCCCAGTGTGTTGCACTTTATTAGAGGCTAAAGGAAGGAGACTTGGTCTGGGAATGGACTCGGTCTCCGCCAGACTGCAGGGGAGGATGTGGGTCCTTGGTTGACCTCCCAACAGTTGCTTTTTTTGCCAAGACGATAAGCCCCAGAGTATGGCTGGCTCTTGAAGTACATCACGTGAGCTCCAGAGACTGATAAAAACAAAACAAAGTATTTCCACATACTTTTTGGTCTTAGAAAAGGACTACAGCTGAGATATGACTTATGGCCACTCAAGACCTTGAGATATGTATAGTATAGTATATATCAGGGGTTATGACTTGATAAAACCTATCTAAATATGTTCAGCAAATGCCAGAGTTTATAAGGTTTCTAAACTCAGAGTTTGGTGAAAGGTCATATGGTTAGCCTGCAAGATGTATTTACTGTTTCATTCTAATGCCAAGAGTGAAAGGATTTACTACATTTCCTAGGTGTGCAAAAGAGTTAAGCGCTGGGCTGTTTACCTCAATTACTGACCAGATGTTAAATGACATAATTTCTCCTCTGTTCTCCATGGATAGAAACCACCCACATTGTCATGGACATAGATGCCTATAGTTAGGGCAATCCTTCCCCAGAGTGACTTTTTCTGGCTAGCAACTCACTGTCTATCCACCACACCGTCTCCTTCTCAGAAAGTGTGTGCTTGAAGCACAGAGGGATTTGTGCTGGGCCCTGCACACATCTTTCCCTGCCCTTCCAGGAAATCAAGAATGGAGATGGCTGAGTGAGGCTGGTGTAAGATCTGTTGTCAGCCTCTCCTTTAATAGTTACTATTTTACTACCAAGGACTGAATGTATTAACTGCTCCCTGCAGTGTTTTGAAAGATTAGATCTACTAAATAAGCCCTATTTGTTAAGGATTCACTCATTTCCCTGATGAAAAAAGTTGCAGGTGGGTACTGCTATCAACGTCAACCTTCTGATCAGTGCAGAGAGCCAGTCTTTCAGCCTCGAGTTGATGCTGCCCTAGCCCTGAGCAAAACACTGTGGTGTTTTTAGCCTGAGCTAGGACTTCTATTGGAGTACTGAATTGTAGGAAGCAGCTGAGGGCTTCCAAAGATCTGGAAGCTCAGTGGCCTTCTCAACCACTCACTGGCCCAAAGGATACTCACAACGTTCCCTGGTCTTGACCTCATTAACACCCTCTCTGAGTTCTCTGTGGTTCATACGGAATAGACGTGAAGTAAGGGGACGACACACCACCAACTGGCACCTGGATTATTGCAATGGCCTCTTCACTGGTGTCCTGCTCCCACCCTACCCTGCCCTGTTGAGTCTTATGCTCAAGGGAGCAGCTCTTAAAATAATTTTACACTCCACACTTCAAACCCTGTGGGGGCTCTGCAGTTTACTCGGGACAACAGCAAGTTCTTGGGATGGTTCTATAAGGGCCCACCAGATCGGGCTCTTGGTGCCACCCTCTACTCAAACTTTGTCTCCTATTCCTTTCCTTAACCCATTCAGCTGAGTCACCCTGGCCCACCTGCTGTTTCTCCATCAGTCGAAGTTCAATGCCAACCCTGGGCCTTTGAGCTTGTGGGTGCTGCCTACAGAGAGCTCAAATCCTACTTCCTCACCTCACCTCAAGGTCACCTTCTCCTTGCCATCTTCCTGGCCACCCCATCTAAAAGTGCAGCACCCCTCTCCCTAGCACAAGCTCACCAGTGCCAACACCAATTCTCTCCTAGTGGAAAGGGAGACACTTTTCACCCCTCTTCTTTGCTTTTTCTCCCCCACTATCAATATCTAAGAGCCCAAATATTTTGGTTATTATCTGTCTTCCCAGTAGAATGTTAACAGGAGGACAGAAATTATCATCTCTTTTGTTTTCTTCTGTTTTTACTACCTAAAAGAGTGAGAGCACACAGTTAGCACCCAATAAATATTTATTGTGGGGATAAGTGAATGAATGCCAGCTATTTCTCTATGTTCCATACAACATTAGGCTATGATCTCAAGGGTTCCCAGGTAAAGTAGTGAAATACCGCAATAAACTCTAGGTGATTTTTTTTTTTTTTTTATTGTTAAATCATAGCTGTGTACATTAGTGCAATCGCCTGTACCCATTCCCTCTCTCCACCCATTACCCTCTCTCCACCAAAACCTCCCCCCTCCCTTAGCTCTAGGTGATTTTTTTGGGGGGGGGGATCCCACAAAACTGTGGGTGTAAACTGAGTTGTTATCCAGACTCTGCTAAAGTCTCATTCTGTGATCTTAGGCAAGTCACAAAACCTCTCTGTGCCTCACTGTTCCCATGTTACAGATGAGAAAACAAACACTGGACTTCTCTCTCCAGGTTTGAGAAGAGTGTAATGGGAGGAGATATAGGAATACCCTGAAAATTCAGGCAGCCTGCTTCATTGTAAGAGGTTATTCTTCTTTCAAAAATTAAATGTGTGCTCAAAATGGAAAGACTGGAGAAGTACCCACAGCAGTGGCTGGAGAGTAAAATATTCTTTGTCCAAAGCAAATTAGGCGAAGTGATGAGGAGGTTGGATCACATTTAATAATGACAATAGCTTTGGCTTCCTCTGTGTTCTATCATGAACCACATACTTTGAATTTTAGCTGGGTTCTTTAATCCTTACTACGCAGGGAGGTGGGTATTCTGATCTCTATTTTATGGGTCAAAATAGTGAGGCTTATGGAAGTTAAGTCCACTTATCTAATCCCTGGGATGTCAAATCTATTTCCTTTCCACACTGTGATTCTACTTTTCATTCATCTCAGCCAAGTAAAAGAGAAGAAATCTGAATTGGGATTCTAATACAGAATCTGGAATTTTTATAAGATTAAACTTTCATTTTCTCCCTTATAATAACATCTCACAATGTAACAAAATACCATCTTGCACTGTTCTCCAATCTTGGCATTTCTGTTAATTTTGTCCCTTTAAACAGCTTTGAATTTCCCATCATACCTGACATAGTTTGGGGCCTGCAGTGGGCCTTCACTTTTGGTTAAATGGGTTTCAGTTTCCTGAATGCTATTAAATCACTGCATGACCACTTCTGGGAGACTAGAATTGTAAGTCTTTGTACTTCCCTGTCTCCCACCTCTCTGAAAAGAAATGAATATTACATTAGGGAAGTTGATGAGGAAGAGAAGTTTCCATTTATGAATTTTCAAAAGAATGAATTGGTGGTGGTAATTTATGACTTTTATTTGTACATCTAAATAGATTCAGGAAACTTAAACATTTTCACCCCAAACACATTAATGTCCCTTTTTGCATACTTTCCATCTTAGAAAAGGGAAGTTATTCATTTTACAAAATATGAACAATACATAAAAAAGGAATTAATCTGATTTTCCACCCATTTTTTTTTTTATAGTTCTGTCATAGTCATGGTTTGAGGCACCTAAAGTGCATTTGAGTTCCAGAAACAGAAAAACCAACTTTTAGGGAAGTGACGTGTTGTCTTTCCTTCTTCGAGATGGTGCTGGGAAACCTCTGCAGACTAGTCTAGCCTAAATGGCCACTTACCCTAAAATCCTTTAACTGACTTAGCAAACGATTGCCCGCAACATGGCCCTGGGAAGCCTGAAATGATAGTAGAAGTAGCTAGAATAAAAGAGAAAAACAAAATGTAAAGAAGACGTTTATATCCATTCAAAAGCCTACATATGTATTTAAATAGAAGTTATAGCTGGCTCGGCGCCTGTGGCTCAAGCAACTAAGGCACCAGCCACATACATCTGAGCTAGCAGGTTCGAATCCAGCCCAGGCTCGCCAAACAACAATGACGGCTGCAACCAAAAAATAGCCAGCATTGTGGAGGGCGCCTGTAGTCCCAGCTACCTGGGAGGCGGAGGCAGGAAAATCACCCAGGATTTGGACGTTGCTGTGAGTTGTGACACCATGGCACTCTACCCAGGACAACAGCTTGTGGCTCTATCTCAAAAAAAAAAAAAAAAAAAAGAAAAGAAAAGAAGTTATAGCCAAGCCCGACTTCCTTGTTCCTTAGGAAGTTTTCTTTTATTTATTTATTTTTTTGTAGAGACAGAGTCTCACTTTACCACCCTCGGTGGAGTGCCCTGACGTCACAGGACTCACAGTAACCTCCAGCTCTTGGGCTTCCGCGATTCTCCTGCCTCAGCCTCCCGAGCAGCTGGGACTACAGGTGCCCGCCACAACGCCCGGCTATTTTTTGGTTGCAGTTCGGCCAGGGCTGGGTTTGAACCTGCCACCCTCGGTATATGTGGCTCAGGCGCCTGTGGCTCAGTGAGGAAGTTTTCTTTTAAAGAGAGATGAGCGAGAGAAGCTTTGTTTTTCTAAATCTGAAAAACCTTTGGTGTGCTATCCACATCCGTGGAGACAAAGAATTGATTTATATGTAGTCTGTAGTAAAAGACGTACTCTAGGCATTGAAAGTATAGCTTGTGTTTTGGCTTTGATTTTTCTCTGTACAGTGTTCTGTATTTTTTCACAGGTGGTGAGGTAAAGAAGCAATTTGTGTACTTACCGGCTCTCGGTTTCTCTCTCTCTCTCTCTCACGCCCTCATAATATGAACATGACTAACATCCATGTTGATGACCATTTGGATTTTAGTAACTATTTTCTCTCTTTAGGTTTTGTGGGCACAAAAGTTGACTCACGTATTTTCGATATCATACTAGGTTCCAATTTGCATACATTTCTAAAAGTTCAGATTGTTAGATTGTCAGTGTTTATCATTCCTCTAACCAACATCTGCAATATCTAAAAAGTGAAATCGCTAGCATGCTAGGTGGAATGGAAAAAAGAGAGAGAGACATTTCCTATTGACTCTAATTAAAGAATGTTTGCAAATCACTGCTCACACCTTGGCTTGTACACTGTGAGGTCCGTACTGGCTTGTAATTTGCTTTCAAGTTTAGTTCAAGGTGGGGACATTGATCTACAAACCCCCGATGGTTGGTCCCTGGGTACTGAGGACATCTCTTTGTGTACTATCGTGATAGCTGAGGTCAATTAGAGTGCTGGCTAACAACTTCAAATCTAAACACTCTGAAAAGGCATCCCTGATGAAGTACCCCCAGCTCAGGAGACTCCTTTCCTGGTTGGCCTTGGTCAGAAAAAATTGCAAAACAAGGCCACTTGGCCAAAATTTCCATTCTACCCACTCAGCCTCATTTCACCTTCTGAAGTTGGGGTACTACAGCTTTCTTTAAGAGAAGTTTCATTTGTTTGATTCTGGGTATCTTGAGTAGCTCTGGCTGGGACTGTCTTCTGCTATGAGTCCTGCAGCGCTGAAATCAGTGGAGACTGTTAAATATGCAAATTCCTAGACCCCACCCTCCCTACCCCACCCCTGCTGAATCAGCAACTCTGGGGGTGGGGCCAGCAATCTGTTTAAGGAGCAATCCCTCCAGGTGACTTCAATACACTTTAAAGTTTAGGAGCCTCTGGTATATGGGATGATTTCAGGGACTACAAGGACCCTCCCCACCTGGTCCCTTGTACTAGACCATTAAAATTTCCCTCCACCTGTGACAACGGATGTCTCCTTGGGGCAACATCTTGACAGTTTTCAGCTGTGGGTCTTGTAAAACCTTCAAATGCCTAGGAGCACTAGAAGCCGTCATCAGTTATTTAGATCTTAATATGAACAGTTGCTTATTTTTCTGATTTGACTAGAAAAAGTGACCCAAGATGCTGATTTTCTTGTGGGGAGGGTTTTCTCCAGCTTTTGAGTGAGAAATGAGGCAATCAGGAAGGAGCAGGGAAAACTTCCTCTGGGTCACCAGTTTCCTTAGAGTGAACTTTGCGTCTTGGCCGCCTAAGACAATTTGTGGAGGAATGTGATGGCTAAAACTCCTGGGCAAAGAGCAAAAACATCAAAGAATCCAACATGTTAACTGAGGAGCTGTCTGAGAAAGTGTGGATTAGTTTGATGTGGCCCCAAGATGTTTTTAAGGAGGAAAAGAAGTTAACATGGGAACCGGAGTGGGACCTATGTAAGGGGGGATTTTGTTTGTCCAGAGGTTTACAAAGGATTTTTCAAGTCTTCCTTTTTCTCTATAAGAGGGGAAAAAAGATTATAACTAAATTTCAGCCAATACCACCATAGGTTGCATGGACTGTGGAGACAGGGAGAATTCATATTTTCCTCATGGTGGAGCAGAGCAGTTGACTTAGAAGCAGCTGGCTGTCTGCTGGGCTGAGCGTGGGACTCAGAGACTGGGAATCTGGCCTTCTTTTTTTTTTTTTGCAGTTTTTGACCAGGTCAGGTTTGAACCTGCCATCTCCGGTATACGGAGCCAGTGTTCTACTCCTTTGATCCACAGGTGCTGCCCAAACCTGGCCTTCTTAACCCTAACTCCACCATCAGTTCAGCTAAGCCTTGGGCAAGTCTAGTAGCGTCTCTGCAGCTGTTTCCTTGTAAAACAGGAATGAAAACATTCACCTGGGGCCGTGCCTGTGGCTCAAAGGAGTAGGGCACCAGCCCCATATGGCGGAGGTGGCAGGTTCAAGCCTAGCCCCGGCCAAAAACTGCAAAACAAACAAACAAAAAAAAATTTACCTGTCTGTATAGGGGAACTCTGGGGGATGGACTGGCAGATGACAGGACTGCCCTTTAAGCTTTCAATGTGCCACACAGAAGCTGTTTTGCGCTTTGGACACTCTTTGGTTTCTCACAGAGCAACCTTTAATGGAGCTTGAGAAAATCAATTCCATTTGTAAACTCGATCAAGTAATCACATGGAACTTGAAGCTTAAACTTCTGAAACTGAAGTTGCACAATAGGAAATTGCCAAATGTGGATATTATAGGAATTTTAACATGCTGAAGGGGTCCCTGCCTTGGATAATAATAGTATTGAGGAATGTGCAGCTGTTTGTATTGGAGTGAGTAGTCCCTGTCCTTGGAGAGTGGGGAATCTAACTATTGTAATCTACAAGATTATCCTATTAATCATGTTTGTCTCTGGGAGTACCTTAGTTCTAACTCTAAGTGTTGTTTTTCCCTTGATGCATTGCATGCAAGAAAACTTCTAATTGAAAACATTACGGGGACAAATTTCAAAATCTTTCTAAATACAAGTTAAGCTTTAACTGCCAATTAAAAAAAAAGTAAACTGCACACATTGAAACCTGGTCTGATCAGATTTTTTTTTGGTTTTGTTTTTTTCTGTCTTTGTATTTTTTTAACCCCTGAAGTGTTAACATTTCCATCTGGCGCACTCAGGGTTTTCCTGAGGTAGTTCTAATGTCTGCAATCTTAATCAGACAGAGTGGCTAAGAGTTCCAGGCCTGTGGGCTAGGGGAGAGTGACCCATCTCTTCTTTCCTTTTTACACAGAATTAAACAAGACCTGGAGATGCAGATTTGTCTGGGGACAAAAATTAAAAGCACGTTTTAAAAAATAAGATTCAGATGTGTAAGGTTGAGATGACATATTTTTATTAATGACATAATACTGGTAGACATTAGCCCAGTTGTGGTGTGTTTCAAGGCCCACGCAGCTTCCTGTTCAGCAGCTGGTGTGACTTTTCATGCTGTTTCTGGAGCTTTCCCCTACTGAGAAGCTATACAAATTTTAGGGTATGTGTGTTTCATCTCAACAGCTATATGAGAATATGCTACTATACAGATCCTAGGAATGAAAAGCATGTTTTATGTTTCTGCGTGTATCTCTGTCATGAATATACGAGTGGTATATGTCCACATAGGCCACATGTAAATCACACAGTAGTTGTTAATATATGTCAGAGCTAAAGACGGCAAGGGACAACACATAATAAGTTTGTTTGACAGCCTACACGGGAACCTCAGGAGGAGGTGATTTTTGTTTATCTAACAAGTTCTGCATTGAGGACACATGACAAGTGACCCTTAGTATATAAGAACACATTTGTAACTAGTAAGAATCTTTGATTTCCTGCATCGTATATTCCAAGTAGGTAGTCTAAGCATAACTGAAATACTTTTGAGTTTGAATTATATCAGATAAAAGTATACAGTGAACTATAAATACACTGTTCTTGGAACTGAACTACAAAACCAGAAGTAGAAATAGTGGCTTCATGAGTTTGTAATTCTTAAATCTCTCTCTTTTTTTTATAGATGGGGTCTTACTCTGTTGCCCAGGCTAGAGTGCAGGGCTGTGATGAAATCATAGCTCACTGCAGCCTCAAACTCCTGGGCTCACATGGTTCTCCTGCCTCAGCCTCCTTGTAGCTGGGACAAGTGCATGCCACCATGCCCAGCTGCTTCGCAAGGCCTGTTTTTCCTGTTGTCATCATTACCTAATAGTTGAGCCTCAGCCAAAGTATCTGTCTACTGGTTCTACATTCACATGGTGTGTGTATGTGGCAAATATTTAATGTATTGACTCATTCGGCAAATATTTATTGAGTGTCAATGACATGCCCTGCAAGGGAGCAGGTGTCATTCTCCGTAAGCATCAAACAAATGTTAAAATTTTCTCTTTCTCTATCATTCTTTACTATTTTTATATTTTTTTCTATCTTTACACCTCAAACTCCTAAGGATTTGCAAACATAAAATTGCTCTTCATGCTGAATATGAGTATACATAATATGCTTTTGTTTTAGAAACTACGAGCATTTAAAAGTTTCTTCCTTTAAAGTGGATCACTGCAGTCGGCAACAGCCAGGGGGATCGGGGTGTGAGTGCAGAAGACTCCAACCCAAATCCTGAGACAAGGGGCAGAAGTGGCCAAGCCGCTGGTACTATCCCCGGAGGCCCATTCATCCCCTTCCACTTCCTGGTGCCGCATTCTAGAATAGAACAGCAACATCTGTGGCCACACGTGGGGGATGTAGGACACTCTGGTGAGGGGCCACCAGGGAGCTGATTGCCCACAAAAGGCACAGTGACCATGTGGTGGCCAGAAGGGGAACTGAGGCTTCTCAGTTGTTGTCCCCATGCGGTCACATTACCTGGTGTTCAAATGGGCGGTCACGGGCTCGAGAGACGGCCGGGGCACACTCTGGTTTCAGCCTATGAGACCCAGCTGCTTTGCTTCTAGGAGGGGAAGAAAGAGAATGACTGAGTAGTGAAGGGACAGGGGAGTGTCCTCCAGGCCCCTTGCCCAGGTGAAATTTCCTCTCGGGGGCGGGGCGGGGGTATAGTCCCTGCCAGCTCTTTTCTACCCAAATAACATGTAAATAGGGCAGGTCATGCATGACACCAGAAAGAGAGGAACTGAAAACTGTGGGCTGGCTAACACCATCTATTGTTTTCAGTTTCAGCTTAGCAGTCACCACCTCCTGGAAGACTTCCGTGAGTCCCCCCAATTCCTGTGGTCCTTAGGAATTGTCATTGTAACCGCTTACTTGTCACTACCTGAAGCAAGCTCCTAAGCTCCAGGAGGACAGGGACGAAGCCTGTCTTGTGGATCCCAAGACCTTGCACCTAACTTGTCTGAAGGATCCCAGGCGTCTGAATATAGCGTAGACACAGAGGGTAAGGCCTTCTAGGCTTTGTTCTCCTGGTCCCCTGAGGTGGGCAGTTCAATCATTTCTCTCTCTGAGCATGGGTTCAGGGTCTCAAGAGCCAGGGCAGTTCAATCATTTCTCTCTCCAAGCATGGGTTCAGGGGTCTCAAGAGCCAGGGCTCCTGGTGCTCCATGAAGCTGCTTCTTCCTGGGATTCTGCTCAGGGCACTGTGCGTAGTGGGCCCCTCCTCTCGGCATTCCCACCACACCTCATAGTCCAGAAAGAACCTCTGCGGCCTTCTCCCTCCCTCCAGGATTCTCTTCCTGGGGGTGGGCCAGGGGAGTGGAGAGGCTTAGAGACAATTCATTTTTTCTTTAAAAAAAAAAAATTTTTTTTTTGAGACAGACTCTGTTGACCTGGGTAGAATGCAGTGGCATCATCACTCACAGCAACCTCAAACTCTTGGGCTCAACTAATCCTTCCGCCTCAGCCTTCTGAGTAGCTGGGACTACAGGCACCTGCCATGATGCCCAGCTAGTTTTTCTTTTTTTAGTAGAGACAAGGTCTTGCTCTTGCTCAGGCTGCTCATTTTTTCTGCCATGGTTGTTGGGGTAGCTGCCACGGCGGACATAAAAAGGAGTGTGTACAGCAGAGAATGGGAGCTTGTAGCCATAACAAGAAAGGCAGTTGGTCTTCGTGCCTGGGACTGAGAGTTTTGTCTAAGTTCCTCTGTGCTGAAGATGCCCACAGCCAGATGGTGCAAGGTAACACCCAGTTGGGCACATCGGGAAGACTGAGAGGAATGACTGGCCTTTGCTGAGAGGAATCGGGACTCACAATTAACCCAGGTTTCTATGATCAGTTTCACTGCTGAGTACAGTCCTGCTAGGGCTATATGCTTGTGGTGTAGTTAAAGTCCAGTTTAAGACTATAACTGGTTATTGTTTGGAGCAGAAATGGTCAGTACTGGGCAATATTGAACAATTGTAGCTATGACTGGCTGAATATTTTCTATATGTTGCGCCTTGTTCTAAGAGCCTTATGCACATTAACTGAAAAAGTCCTCACCTGAGGCGTCTGAGGCAGGCAATGCTCTTACCTTCACCGTTACCGTTGAGAAAACGGAAGCAATTTGCCTAAGAGCCACTCAGCTGGTGTGGCAGAGCTGGGATATTGACACAGAGGCTTGTGCTCCAAGATTCCCCTCCCAGGAGGACCCTGGTGGGTATGACAGTCATTCCTGGGGTGCTCTAGGAAAATGGGAAGGGATGTGCCGGCTTCCGCCTAATTAGGCCAGCAGGTAGAAGGTCATTGCCAAGGCCAGCATTCTGTCCCTTGTCGTCGGACCCCCTCCCCCCCCGGTTTTCACTGGATTTATTTTCTGTTTACCTTTGAGCATCTGACCATCTTCCCTCTTTCTCCAGAGAAACTTTCTCCAGTTTCTCCAATTCAAATTAGTTTGAATTTTTGTTACCACGAGGCACCCAAGGTGCATCATACGTGATGCGTGGCGGATTAGAGAATCTGGATCCCAACTTTCTAGCATCTCATTTCCTTGTTTGGTTTTTAAAAAAATTTCAGTGGTGACATATAAATAAAGAATACTGTTTTTCTTTTCTTCTTTGCTGCCAAAGTTTCCTGTTAGCCTCCTGTTTTTCATCTAATTGAGTTTTTAGAGGCTTCAGTAATATAAAACTTTTCTTTAGTCATTATCTCCTGCACGATTGTGTGGCTGTGCTCATAGTTTTCAGAATCTGTTTTCTCTTTCTCTCTTTTTTTAAACTTAAAGATAACTGCCATTTTGGGTTAGGCAATGATCCTAGCTCAACGATGCATAACAAAATGATAAGCAACTCTCTAAAAGTATTAAGCTTTTTTTTTTTTGAGACAGAATCTCACTATGTCACCTTTGGTAGAGGGCCGTGGCGTCACAGCTCACAGCAACCTCCCACTCTTGGGCTTAAGTGATTCTCTTGCCTCAGCCCCCCAAGCAGCTGGGACTACAGGTGCCCACCACAGCACCTGGCTATTTTTTTGTTGTTGTTGTAGTTGTCATTGTTGTTTGGCAGGCCTGGGCTGGATTCGAACCCACCAGCTCCCATGTATGTGGCTGGCATCCTAGCCACTGAGCTACAGGTGCAGAGCCAAAACACATTAAGCTTTAATTGTAGGTTGTGAGCCAGGAGATATGACTGGATTCTAGGTCTGGCTCTGCCCCACTCAGCTGGCCAGAAACTTTCTTTCTCTGGTTCTCTGTTTCCTCACCTAGTAAGTGAGGGAGCTGGACTATTTGATAATCCAATTTGCACAGTTCTAAACAGGGTCTCTGAAATTGCAGGGCAGTGTTGAACTGCCTCACGCTCTTCCACTGAAAGGGAACTGAGATTTTATTTTTCTCCTCTCTTCACCAGCCTCTAAACTTTATCTTTTTCTCCTTTCCCTTGATCTGTGTGTCCAAACCAAGACAATTAGTGTGTCTTTTGTGGTCATTGCCACTAAAAATGCCCATGTTTTTCACTGATTCTCTGCTAGGATAATATGTATCTCCTGGGCCACCCAGAGTCTATTTTTTATGTCTTCAGGTTGCACAGAATGTTCTGGAAACACTAACTGTCAAAATAGTTAACAGTAACACTAGTGACTTTATATGGGCTTCTGCATGTATTCACATACATTTTCTAGAATCTCTGCCACCAACTAACACAGAACTTTGCTCAGATACATGCTAGGTAAACATTCAGTGAAATTAAAATGTAAAAGGAGCCTCTGATTTTACAGATGAAGAAGTTATGGCAGAAATGTGGCCTAATGTGCTCAAAATTACAGTGAGGGAACTGGTGGTGGAAGAAGGGCTGTTCCCACCTTAGCGCTCCTTCCACTAATCCAGATGACCTTTAGTAGAGACAGGGTCTTGCTATGTTGCTCAGGCTGGTCTGGAATCCCAGCTGCAGGCTGTCCTCTGCCCCAGGGCTGGGGTCACAGGCCTGAGCCACCCTGGCTGCAGATGACCTTTTGCGTCCTAGCTGCTGGCATCCATTTTCCAGTTTGGGAATTACCTGCCCGTGCTTGTGGTCTCCTCTGCTCTTGTCCAGCTGGTGAGGTATTATTACTCTGACCAGACGGGTTTGGAGGCCACTGTGTGGTGGTGGCAGCACACTGTCTGGCACAAGTGACTTGCTTGATAAAAAGATAAAAAAGATGGGGCTGAGTGGATAAATGTTTGGCAAATCCACAGACCTGGAGCAGAGTCCATTATCTGACAGGAGAACATGTCTAGAATTCCTCCTGTAAACCAATGCACTCAGCTGGGCACCTCAAGAGTTGAGGATCACAAATGTGCTGGACTGTTGATATGTTTTCAAAGACTTGCCATTTTTCAGAACTGTTTTTTTTTTTTTTTTTTTTTTGAGACAGAGTCTCACTTTGTTGCTCTTAGTAGAGGCTGTGGCATCACAGCTCACAGCAACCTCCAGCTCTTGGGCTTAGGTGATTCTCTTACCTCAGCCTCCTGAGTAGCTGGGATTACAGATGCTCACCACAACACCTGGCTATTTTTTTTTTTTTTTTTTTTTTTGTTGTTGTTGTTGTTGAAGTTTGGCCGGGGCCGGGTTTGAACCTCGATATATGGGGCCGGCACTCTACTCACTGAGCCACAGGCACCACCCTTCAGAACTGTTTTATATGCTGCCTTAAACAAGTGCCATTAAAGTAACACACAAGCAAACTCCACTGATGTCTGAGGCTATAGATATTGTTGTCTCACTTATCATTTTGCAAGACAGTGTCTTAGCTGATATGGTCAAGAGCAGAGTAGGTAACAGAATTCTTTTTTGTCTTTATTTGATACAGAGTCTCACTCTGTCACCCTGGGTGGAGAGCCATGGCATCATCGTGGCTCACAGTAATCTCAAGCTTTTGGGCTCAAATGATCCTTCTGCCTCAGCCTCCTGAGCAGCTAGGATTACAGATGACTGCCACCACGTTGGTTAATATTTCAATTTTTTTTTTTTTTTTTTTGTAGAGATGGGATTTTACTGTATTACTCAGGCTTCAACTTTTTCCAATTTTTTTCTTCTTAATTGTTTTCTTAAAATTGCTGATAAGAAGTAATGCTGATCAATGTGGTTTCCACTTTCTTTATTTCCTTTTTCCTGCTGCGCTGAGGAGTCCAGTGGTCAAAGACAGAGGCTGCAGGTGGGAAAGAGGCAGAAACAGAGAGTCGCCCACCACCTGGATTCCAGCCTCGGACTGACCCTGGCATGGAAAAGCTCCTTCCCCCACCCTTGACTGCTTCTTAACCGGCTCCCTTAGCAGCCTGCTGTATTCTAGTCACTGCCCCGGGCAAGTACAAACCTCTAGTGCCTTTCAAGTGGATCCAGAATCTATTTTTGAGCATTTTCTATGTTTAGCCAGTTCACCCAAGCACAAAGTATGAAATCGAAGAAATTGCAAGTTTTGCTTACACCATGAGCACTGAGGTGCATTACGTATAATATTATATAGACCACATATGCCATATTAAACAAATGGGGAGAACGCGCATGGATGAGTGCTTGTTTTAAAGGGTCCTCACTTTGGCTGGCTAACGCAATGCGCCATACTTAGTGTCTGGGTCTTCTTAACAAGCGCGCCAGCCAGCCTGCCAGCGTTCTGTTCCAGGGAAACTCAATTACACCTGCACATATCGGGCTGCCTGCCCCTGTGCTCTGCTGTGGACTGTGCTTCTGGTGATAGGACCATGTGAGATTCACATGAGAAAGGAAGCATGTGGCTGTCCACAAATAACCCTGCCACCTTTTAATTTATCCCAACTTCATGGATAGGTAACCTGAGCTCAGCGATGTGCCTAAGGTCATAGAGTTAGTTTTGTTCGAACCAGAAAGGGCTCTAGGGTTCTGACTTCCGGTTCCTGGCTGAATCCTTCCTTTCCTGAAAGTGAAATACATTAATAAAATATCTCGATGTTTCTTCTCTGTCTTGATTGATATCATTTTCCTATCATGGCAGGACATAAAATATACCTAAACTCCTCAGCCACTCACAACATACTTTAGTATTTTATATATTTATATATTTATTTTTTCATGTACTAGCTATTATTTCTATGTATACAGCAACCTATTTCAAGTAGTGGATGTGACACCCAAGCATTGTGGGCTATCCATTTTTTTGAGCTGACTCTCTTCTCACTGAGTTACATTTTCTGTCATTATTCTTACTTATGATTGGACTTAAATAATGTCTCCTTACTCTAGTCAAATTGATCACCGTTGATATTAATTTTTTTAGCCATGCACCCCCACTCTCAGCTTCTCTATTAAGTAATTGTGAATCAGTAATGCTCATTAGGTGTGCATTCATCCAACCTTTTTTTTTTTTTTTTTCTTGAGATGAGGTCTTTCCCTGTCACCCAGGCTGTAGTGCAGATCAGAGCTCACTGCAAACTCAAATGTCTGAGCTCAAACAATCCTTCTGCCTTATCCTCCCAAGTAGCTGGGACTACAGCATGCATCACCAAGCACGTTGTTTTATTTTTTTATTTTTATGTTTTTAATTTTTTTTTTCTTTGAGACAGAGTTTCACTTTGTCACCCTTGGTAGAGTGCCACGGCATCATAGTTCACAGCAACCTCAAACTCTTGGGTTCAAGCAATCCTCTTGCCTTAGCCAAGGTCTATAAGGACTACCAGGTGTCCGCCACAATGCCTGGCTATTTTTAGAGATGGGGGTCTCTCACTCTTGCTCAGGTTGGTCTCAAACTCCTGAGCTCAAGCAATCTACCCACCTTGGCTTCCCAGAGTGCTGGAATTACAGGCATGAGCCACTGTGCCCAGCCCAAGCACATTGTTTTAAATAATTTTTTTAGAGATGTGTGCTGGGATTATAGGCATGAGACACTGTGCCTGACCATTAAATAAAATGCTTTTTAATGGAGAAACACAATAGTGTAATGGCTTTGGAGGTTTAATAAAATCTAAGTCTGAATTCTGACGTTTCCCAGATTACTTGGGTCATCTTATGCAAGTTAATTAATCTTTCCGTGAAATTAATATAATAATCCTCTTAGTGTTGTTGAAGTCAAACTTACATTTTTATTTCCTAAGTAGTAATACTATGAGGCTACATTTGAACTTCATTTTTATGCCCTTTAGTTTGAGTCTCCAGCTGCTAAGCCAAAAATTTAATAATAGTCAAAATATGGCCTTGGGATAAAACACCTAGTGCAGTGCCTGATGGATACTGAGCACTTAGCAAGCTTCAGGTATCTTTACTGAGCGGTGGTAGGCACTGTGCTAAGCTCTTCAGGACAAAAAAGACATAATCCATATGGGGGTGACAGACACGTAGACAAACAATGATAAAACAGTGTGACATGGGCTGTAACAGAAGGCCTCTCAAGGTGCTACAAGGGTACAGGGTTTGGAACAGTGGAGTCCTGTTTCACTTTCACGAGTCTAACCATGCACAGTCTGCTTTTGCTGTGGTGTGCTGGGTGATACTTTCATGTTGTCTATAAGATACTCTGTGTTATTAAATACATTATACATTTATATCCTTACATTATAAAATTGGACTTTAGTCACAAAATCACAGGTGCTAAACTTCATGGGAGATTTGGGGCATTTCAAAGGGTGACTTCAGTTCTTTGTGTTTCTAGCCTTAATGTGTCTAAGTCTCTTCCTTCTCCCTCCTGGTGTCCCTCACCTGTAACAAGAAGTCAATAGGTTTACTTCGGGTGGCTGAGAAAGATTGATTGCTGGATTGATTCATTAACCTAGTTCAACCGGCACTGAGCTGGCCACAGGGCCAACAGGCTGTGTTGGGTGGGAGGATGCAAAGCATCCCAAGCCAAGTGCCCAAGTCTTGTCCTCAAGGAGTGTTATTTTTTTTTAATTTTTTTGTTTGTTTTAATTTTTTCTTTTAGAAACAGAGTCTTGGCCAAGCACAGAGGCTCAGGCCTGTAATACTAACACTCTGAGAGGACCAGGTGGGAGTTAACAGACCAGCCTGAATAAGACAGTGAGACCCACATCTCTAAAAGTAGCCAGGTGTTGTGGCGGGCCCCTGTAGTCCCAGCTACTTGGGAGGCTGAGGCAAGAGAATCGCTTGAGCTCAAGAGTTTGAGGTTGCTGTGAGCTATGATGTCATGGCACTCTACCAAGGGTGACAAAGTGAGACTCTGTCTCAGAAAAAGAAAAAAAGGAAGGAAGGAAGGAAGGAAGGAAGGAAGGAAGGAAAGAAAAGAAAGAAAAGAAAGAAAGAAAGTTTTGCTCTGTTGCCTAGGCTGGAGTGCAGTGGCATCATCATATTTTGCTGCAGCCTTGAACTTCTGTTCTCAATGGATCCTCCCACCTCAGGTGCCAGAGTTGCTGGGACTATAGGTGCACACCACCATGCCCCACTAATTTTTCTTATTTTTTGTAGAGATGGGGGCTTCACTTTGATGCCCAGTTTTGAACTCCTGGCCTCAAGTTATCCTTCTGCCTCGGCCTCCCAAAATGTTAGTATTACAGATGTGAGTCATCACTCCCAGCCAAGCAGCTTATTTTTAAAGGGGTAGGGCAAATGGGCCCATTGTGTTGAATATGTCACTAGACTTTTGAAAAAAGTGCTAGAGGAGTGCTCTGCTGGGGCCAAGTGCTGTGAGAGGGCAGGTGAGGCTGGACGCAGCTTGCAGGGTGAATGAGCAATCATTGGCAATTAGAGTTGGAAAATATTTTTCTTCTTCAGAGAAGAGCATTGCAGGTAACTGCCTACAGGCAGAAGGAATGAAGTAATTAAGTCAGACAAATACATTACCAAGTTCCATTTTAAGGGACTTGAAAAGAAGGTGTTGTTCTCAGGGACAGAGTTTTATTACCCTTGACATCCCCGCGTTTCCAGAAGTCTTCTGTGTATAGGCAAAACTCCTACTTCCAAACTGACTCTTTTTTTTAAAAAAAAAAAGAGATTAATGTATCATAGCCTTAAAAATTACTAAGGGAGTAGATTTAAAATTTTTTCACTACAAAAAATAAGGATATGTTAATCAGCTTGATTGAATCTAGCAAAGCATCATGTTGTGCTCCATATATATTTCTAATTTTTCATTTGTCAGTGAAAAAAATAAAGGATTAGCAGGAAAGAAGTGGTATGAAACATGCTTTAGGTTTATTCTCTTTATGTTTCCTTAAATTTTAAAATATAAATGTATTCAATTATGTAATTAATTGAACAATATGCATTAATTTATTAAAAGTGGAGAAAAACTCCCACAATCCTCCCCTTTGAGGATGACTAATCTCTTATATTTTATAATATACAAAAATAAATGCATATGAGATCAACTATTCATATTATTCTATAAATTCTTTTCACCCAGAACTACAGTGTGAGTATCTTCCTGTGTCAAGAATATGTGCAGCTTATTTTAAAATAATTTAATATTTATGTATAAGGAAAAATAATTGTTATAACTTCAAAAATGAAAACATAGCAATAATGGGAGAAATACAATAATAACCGGGGAGTGTAACTTTGGAGTCTCTGCTAGACCTGGTGAATCTATTTAAAAATCACAGCAATAAACAGAAGAGGAGACTGAGAGATAAGAAGAGAACCTTATTCTATAATGACTATTCTATAAAAGTAATGAGAATTTTCATAGAGGACATCCACTTTCTGGGCTTAGCCAACATGGAAGGTCTGTGTGTGCAGGACAACCAAGAAGGACTTTTCCTGGGCCAATTATCAGGACCCAAAAGAACTGTCACCTTATTGCAGGACAACTCTCCTCATCTCTAAAACAGAGGGCCCAAGGAGATCTCTAGATCTCTAGCATGCAGTTTGGCTCTTTCCATCTATGGCACTATCTTTTGAGGAAATGGCCTATTGTATTGTTTTATTTCTACTTTTTTTTTTTTTTCCCCAGAGACAAGGTTTTGCTCTGTTGCCAAGCTTGGAGTGCAGTGGCTCCATCATAGCTCACTGCAGTCTTGAACTTCTAGGATCAAGTGATCCTCTCTCCTCAGCCTTCCAAATAGCTAGGACTATGAGTAAGCGCCACCATCGCTGGTTAATTTTTTTCTTATTTTTTGTAGGGATAGGGTCTTGCTATGTTGTCTAGGCTGGCCTCAAATTGCTGATCTCAAGTGATCCTCCTGTCTCTGCCTCCCAAAGTACTGGGATTATAGGTGTGATTATAGGTGAGCCACTGTGCCTGGCCAGAAATGGCTTATTTTAGAAGCATAGGTAGAATGAGAAGAAATATTACTCAGGAAGGGGTTGTGATATGCATTGGGTTTATGGTTCTGTGCAGGGTGCCTCAGGATCTAATCTGATTCTAACATGACTGTCTAGGATGAGGGGATGGAGCAGTGGAGGATGAGATATTCGCTGACAGGTACAGTGTCTGTCATTCGGGTGATGGAGCAGTGGAGGATGAGATACTCGCTAACAGGTACAGTGTCTGCCATTCGAGTGATGGATACCCTTAGTTACATGTCCATGCATATAACAAAACTGCACATGTACCCAAAAATTTGTACAAATTAAAAACTACATTTACATAAAAATAAATAAATAAAATGGCTATTTTGGAGGTCTTCATTAAGAACAGGCTAATACAGTGAAGTGACAGTTCGGACTGTGAAGTCAATTAAGAGGCATGACCCTGGTTCAAGGACCTGAGCTAGGTGGACAGGCGGTGTGGGCGGTGGGTCTCAGCTCTGCCTTGACAACTGTGGCCCCAGTGTTCTCTGTAATTCCATGTCTCTGGGGAGATGAGATGGCCCAAATACGGTCCATGTGGTCCTTTCCTTGTCCCTACTACTACCTGCTCAATGGCCTAAGAATCATGAATTTTTTAAGGGCAAAAATGCCCCGTATGGATTGGAATAGACAGAGACAGAAGAGATAAATGTTGAGAAGGACTGTAAGCATGAACCACCCCCTCCCCGCACTACAACAGTAATTATAATTTTTTGGATCCCTTCCCTGTATCGGGTACTGTGATACATGTATTACATTTTTCTTTTAAATTTTTTTTGTTTTTTTTTTATATTCATTTATTTATTTATTTGGCTTTTTAAAATTTTATTTCGTTGCTTTATTTTTTATTTCTTTACTTCTTCTTCTTCTTTTTTTTTTTTTTTTGTTGAGACAGGGTCCCACCCTATACCCCTGAACAGAGTGCAGTGGGCATGGCAGCTCACCACAACCTCAGACTCAGGCTGCGGGCACCCCGCTGCCTCAGCCTCCGGAAGCCGCTGGGATTACAGGCGCTCGCCGCGGCGCCTGGCTGGGTTTTTCCATTTTTTTCATGAGTCGGGGTCTCACTGTCGCTCAGGTGAGTCTCGAACTCCTGAGCTCAAGCAATTCTCCCTCCTCAGCCTCCCACAATGCTGGGATTATAGGCGTGAGCCACAGCGCCCGGCTATTACATTTGTTAATAAAGATTCTGGGGAGTAGGAACTATTATCATCTCCACTTGACTAAAAGAAATGAAGACTAGGAAAGGTTACGTAACATGGTCAAGGTTACATAGTAAGAGGCAGAAGTGGAGTCTGAATTCGTCCAGCCTGACTGAAGTACTCACGTTTTTAGGCACTGTGGCACAGCCACGGAGGTGAGCGTTGGAAGCCCAGGAGGTTGGTGGGTGGGTGTGGGGGGAAGAGGTGAGCAGATTGCAGAGTGAGGAACTGTTGTAAATAGAGAAATGACAGAAATAGGAAAGTCCATAATGGAATTCATTTTGATATATTATGTATATTCTATACATTTATTTGTAGTCTGTTTCTGTCTCAAATACATTTAAGGTAGTTTAGATTTTGATATCTTAATTTTCTAAATTTTTTTTATGGCCAATGACTGAATATCACTGATTTTTACAACTTGCCACGTTCACAAATTGCATGCCAGTACATAGGAATTTTTTTTTTTTTTTTTTTTGAGATAGAGTTTCAGGCTGTCGCCCTGGGTAGAGTGCTGTGGCATCACAGCTCACAGCAACCTCAAACCCTTGGGCTCAAGTGATTCTCTTTCCTCAGCCTCCCAAGTAGCTGGGACTACAGGCGCCTGCCACAATGCCCAGCTATTTTTGTTGTTGTTGTTGTTATTGTTGTCAGCAGGCCTGGGCTGGGTTTGAACCTGCCAGCCCTGGTGCATGTGGCTGGTGCCCTAACCACTGAGCTATGGGTGCCTAGCCAACATAGGACTATTTTTGAGACTAATTGTTTGAGGATCTGTTTTATTACTTGGCCATTACTTGGTCATACATTGAAGAATGATTATAGCTTCCGAACATATTTCAATTTCACAAATTTTGCATTTGTGCTGAAAATATCTGAGGTAGTAGTAACCTTAATTGAGCAAATAATTAGTAATGAGAACAGAAGTCCAGGTAAGAGTAATTAGAAGATATGTCCCCTGCTGAGACATCAATGGGTTCTATCATTAAAATATATGAACCCAAAATACGGCTTGGTCTTGAGAATTGAAGGTTCTACAGTTTTTATTTTCATAAGCAGTAATACCATGAGTCTACATTTAAACTTTATTTTTATGCTCTTGGTTATAAAGACTGTCCTTTTGTTTGAGTCTCCAGCGGCTGAACCATAATAGTCAACGAATGGCCTTGGGAATGCTTCCTGATGTTGTGTCCTTTGTCCATATGAGGCAGAGAAGAGATGGTAGAATCTCAATTTAAAGCCAAGCCAAGCAAAGAGAAGGCGACGCTCACCAGCCTTCTAGCACCATCATGACCTGGGTCGCTGACCTCTGAGCCAATGTTCTTTCCAGGAGACTATTTTGTTTGTTCCTCTTTTGTCCCTTTTGTCATTCTTATCAAATTTGAGGACTCCTCTGAAAGGGAGCTGTTTGAATGGTGGGAACACAGTACATAGGAGACAATCTCCGGAAACGTTGCTAATGTTTTATGGAAACTCTGGGATCCTTGGGAATGTCCATTGGAGTGGTCTTGGGAGACCAGATGCTTGTCTCAATTTGGTCACTCACTAGCGGGGTGACTCTAAGGCACAGAGCTTTTCATGGTTACAGAAATAGCTAAAAGTATGAAGCTAGAGCAATTGTTGAATCAAATAAAAAAGAGAAAATTTCTTCTCCCTCCCCCAGTGGAGAATTCTCCCCCATTGGCAATAGAAACATTTTGGTTGGTTGGTGTGTCTCCATGAGGGTCTGTTCTTCTGCTCTTCTTTGACCTCATCCGTGCTCAGTTCAGTGAGGTCACCTGTCTAGGAAATGATGCTCGGTTTGGAGACCCAGCAGGTGATCCAGGCCTGCGCCCACCCTTCCTTCTTTCTCTCTTTGCTTCTCTGATGGTGTCTTTCTTGTGATCTGAAAGGGCCAAGAATGGGGGGAAAACAATGTCAGGCAATTTGGCTACTCCTAGGAGGTACGAATTTTTTGTGTGAGAGGAGGCAAAAATTGACAGATAAGGTGAGGTGGATTGGTGAATCTTATTTGTTCAGCCTCTTTCCTAATTATCAGAGATTACAGCAAGGTTAGCTAGACTTTCAAAAGGATTTAGGATATTTTTAAGGAAGGTAAAGGGAAAACAAACTTTGCCAATTTTTTTTTCAGTTCTTACGGATTCATCTTGCTTTATGTTTTGTCATTTTTGTTTTTATTTCAGTGTTTTAGGGGAAATGCAAACCCTAGCTATAATTTTAATATGTTATAATGAATAATAGGGCACACATGTGTATTCGGCCCCTCCCTTCTATGGAGATTTGCTATTTGTCTTCAAATGATGGAGGTTTTGATTAAAGTTAAGAAGTGCATGATTAAAAACTAGTGTCTGAAACAAATAATAGGGAATTAAGGCATTTGTCATAATTTAATTTTTATTCCTTTCTAGAAAAAAAAATTGCTCAACATAACATAAGCTAAGCCCACTCAAATGGGGGGCATGCATATGTTACCCGTTCTGCCAGGCTCACAACCAATTGGAGTGTTAGCTATTTATAAATTCAAGGTTGACTGAAACCATCTCGCCACCACACAGAGCTCCCTCCTTAATAAAAGAAGATCCACTGGTAGGTGTTGGGAGCAAATGTTTAACAAACGTTTTCCGGCCCTGAAATATGGAGGAGGAGAGGAAACGTATGGCAGTTGCAACTGAGGCCATAGACGGCAGGAAGAAAACACTGCAAGGGGAAGGAAGATGCTGGAATCGGGTGTCCATATGGGGACCTTCCCCGGCAGGGAGATTGATGGGGGAGGGCTGCGACAAAGAAGCATGATGAGCAAAGAGCGAGGATGTGCCTGCCCCTTCCATGGTGACAGCGAGACGAGCAGGTGGTTATTTTGGACACGAGATGGACTTGCTTCCAGTGTGATATAGAGGTGCTCCTTTGGGAAGGTAAATCAGAGCAGTTTGGCGGCTGTTTCTGTGTGTTGCTCTATTGCTGGAAAGAGGGAAGACTAAGAGAAAAACTCCTTTTCTTTTCCCACAGAAGCACTTTAATTGTAGTGATCTAGTGGCAGAGGATGAGGAACTGGGAAGGAGATATATCAGTTAGGGCTCTTTGAGTTGCAAGAGCCAAAAACCCTAACCCAAACTGGCATTTAAAAAAAAGACAACTTAGCTCCATTATAGAAACATCCATGGACAGTTCTGCCTACAGGGACATCAGCAGCCAGGGTCTCCCTCCTGAGGAGGTAGGGATCTTTCCATCTCACCATTCTGTTCTCCTCCGTGAGTGCTTCATTCTTGAACTTGATGTGAGGGTCTGAAGCGGTCAGGACCTTCAGGCCCATATCATTCCAGATTCCTGTTTGCCCCAGCCATTTGAACAAAAAAGTCTTGGGCCTGATTTTCCTTGGTCTGATGGGTCATGTGGCGATCCTTAGGGGACAAGGGGTGGAGTCAGATCCAAAAAAAAAACACAAGGAAAGAGTGTCACGGAGATGAGGCTGCTGGGCAGCGTGCACACAGCCAACGGGCAACAGAGATGGGACCTCAAATATGCTCAGGGCTGCGGAGAAGGCTCTTTTTCTTGCACAACTTCTTCCTTGGAGGATGTTGTTATTCTCATCCTTTTATAAGTGAATGGATTATAACCCAGAGAGTTTAAGTAACTTTCCCAAGCATAGAGCCTGTGAGTGGCAGAACTGGGTTTGCACCTTTGCTTCATCATCTTCTCCAGTGTTCATTGACCATCTAAACAACATCAAAAACTGGTCGCCTCTGGATCATCTGTCAGCTAGTTTCTGTTTCCCATTTGTTCTTCAAGTACAGCCACACACCTTGTAGCAACATTTCCGTCAACAAGGGGCCGCATATACTGACAGTGGTCCCGGGAGATTATAATAGCATATTTTTACTGTATCTGTTCTATATTTAGGTACGTTCAGACACAGAAATAAACATTCTATTACAACTGCTTGTGTGTTGAGTACAGTAACACGCTGTACAGGTTTGGAGCCTAGGTGTGTAGCAGGCCACACCATGTAGCTTTGTGTAAGTGCATGCTATGGTGGTCACACAGTGATGGAGTCACCCAGCGACATGTTTCTCTGAATGTCTTCAAGCAACACAAGACTATACAGTCTTGTCCAGGAGGACACTGAGGAGGGGGCATCAGACCCCTGCAATTTAGCTCTACCAGAATAGGGGCGTCTGAGTTGCCTTCTGGGGTTACTGATTTACCAGGGTCTTGGACTAGGGAGTGTCTCTCTCCATTTCTCTCTCCCCTCATGTCAGATCACCACATCACACTTACTTCTACCCAGCACCCTGGACTCTTCCTCTCTCAGTGGTGACATCTTGTCCACACTGTCAGACCAACCTCACTCCCTCACCCAGGTATCGATTGCACTCAACACCATATCCTGTTCCACCACACCTCAGTCCTCTGCCTGGATGTCGCAGGCCACTGTAATCTGGTCCCTCAGCCCCTCCCTGGGCCTCTCTGCCAGTCTTACTCGCCAATCTCACACTCAGCTCTTATCAGATTTTTCTTTTTTCTTTCTTTTTTTTTTTTTTTCGAGACAGAGTCTCACTTTGTCACCCTCAGTAGAGTGCTGTAGCATCATAGCTCACAGCAACCTCAAACTCTTGGGCTCAAGTGATCCTCTTGCATCAGCCTCCCAGGTAGCTGGGACTACATGCACCCATCACAACCGCCAGCTATTTTTAGAGACGGGGGTCTTGCCCTTGCTCAGGCTGGTCTTGAACCCTTGAGCTCAGGCAGTCCACCTGCCTTGTCTTCCCAGAGTGCTAGGATTACAGGTGTGAGCCACTAGGCCCGGCCTCTGTCATCAGGTTTTTCTCCTCACATCAAATACATAAGGCTCATCATTTTCCTCTATGTACTGTAGCATTCTGTAAACACATCCTTATACCCTGATTTTTTTTCCTTTTAGCAATAATTGGGATCGCTTGATAAAAATTCACACAGAGCTGCTTTTTTTTCTTTTAATATTCTGTAGATGTACTACAGTTTATATAAATTATTATAGAATAGTTTCAAAGACATGTTATTTAAATACATTCTTTTTTTTTTTTTTTTCTTGAGACAGAGTATCACTTTGTCACCCTGCGTAGAGTGCATGGCATCATAGCTCACAACAATCTCAAACTCTTGGGCTCAAGAGGACTTGCCTCAGCCTCCCGAGTAGCTGGGACTACAGGTGCCCACCATAATGCCTGGATAATTTTTTCTATTTTAGTAGAGACAGGGTCTCACTCTTGCTCAGGCTGGTCTAGAACTCCTGAGCTTAGGCAATACACCCACTTCAGTCTCCCAGAGTGCTAGGATTACTGGTGTGAGCCACCACACCCGGCTAAATAAATTCTTTAAATATATCACATGGATGACTTCATAAGTGGTTTCCAGTATTTGCTGTTTTAAATAATGTTGCAATGAATATCCTCTTAGTTACCTAATTTTGTACATACATTGGTGTATTTGTAGTTAAAAATTCTGAAAGTGGAATTACTTAGTCAAAAGGTATGTGAATATAGAATTTTGTACATTTTATATATTTATAAATAGATTTATGTGTTTTATGTATATGTAAACAGATATACACTAAATTATTCTTCAAAGAAGTTATATCAATTCACATAAAGTATCTCAAGAATGGAAGAAAAAGTATCCAATGTACTCAGCCATACCATGAAACTAATTTATGGCTTTTTTTATTTTTATTTTTTATTATAGATAAAAATATGCACCATAGATGTGGCCCCACCCATTACCCTCCCTCCACCCAAACCTCCCCCCTCCCTTCCCCTTCCTTGGTCCTTTCCTCATAGTCTTGTGGTATAGTTGGGTTATAGCCTTCA
>CAUYPK010109739.1:0-14181 GCA_963574355.1 Loris lydekkerianus | reverse complement strand
GGACACTCCGGCCTGGAAAACCTAATGAGAGTCTGTCTCATGAAAAATAATGAACGAAAGAAAGAAAGAAAGAAAGAAAGAAAGAAAGAAAGAAAGAAAGAAAGAAAGAAAGAAAGAAAGAAAAGAAAATATTGTAGGCACAGTTTTCAAGAGCTGAGGTATGAGAAGAGGTCAGGAGGTAGATGGAATATGAGACTACATAAAGAAGGAGAATTATTCTGGCCCCCAGGGGGGTAAAATGAGTCAGGGCAGGTGGCTTTGTTATTGGATCATTAGGATATCAATAGTTGATCTTATAGGTAGGTGTTCTCAAGAGATTTCTGGTCCCTGGTTTCAGACTGATTGGGGCAAGGGTTTATTGGCCCAGATTGAAGGAGTTCAGTGGAAGAGGTGGATGGTAACCTCTGTATCTTTGAGTTTGTATTGGACAAGCATCATTTATGTCAAAAATTAATTTTGTGTGCAGTTTGTAGCGACTACAAGAATCTAGGATATCTAAGGGGTGAGAGTTGCAAATGGTTGATTAATAGCGGATGTAGGAAAATATTTCCCTATGAAAGAATAATTTATCTAGTTGACATCTAATCTAGGGGGAAAATTTCAACTCTATATCTGCAGGCAAAAGTAAAAATGAGGGGTAAGTTTTCTACCAATAGTTTTCTCCATTTATGCATTTGAGATAGAGTCTCCTTTTGTTGCCCTCGATAGAAGGCCCTCGTATCATATTTCACAGTAAACTTCAAGTGTTGTCATCAAGCAAACTTATTCCCTCAGCCAGGACTCTTAGCACCTGCATAACATCTGGCCATTCTTTATTCTTCAGAGATGAGGTTCTCACTAGTGCTCAGACTGGTCTCCAATTCAGAACTCAGTCAATCCAACTGAGAAAAGTTGAACTGAGAATTGTGTGATGCACCTTTCAGGTCTGTGAAATGACTGTCTGATATTTGAGTTCGGGTTCTTGGTCTGTAACATCCCAGATCAGCACTAGGAAAAAAAACATACTCTTCCACTTGCTTACAAATCCATGACATGTAAAGCAAAGAAGGGGTTGTGGAATATGTTGGCAGGATATACAATGTTATAGGTACAGGAATTGAGGGTGGAGAACATAACCCATTCTTTTGTAACAGTTTGAATGCAAAGGCAAACCTGGATAGACACTACACATCTTTAGCAGGAATAAGGTTAAGCATAAAAATGGTAACCCAGGGAAACACCCATTGTGATTTCATTAACTGTGACCACGTAGTTACTTCATCATGTAATGTCCTGAGATCCAGGATTCTGGTTAAGGATACTAAGTGTCCTTTTCTGCTCACTTCAGCTGGTATCCCTCAAGGGTCTGAACCAGGACACTTCTTATACCTCCATCCATAGACAGAGAAGTGATCTCCCATTTGTGCCCTACTGATTCTATTTTCAGTTGAGATTCTCAGCACTAAGCTGAAACAACAGTTGAGATTTTGTACAGCAGTGTGACTCAGGTAGCATCACAGCTGACATGACTTCACGGAGTCACTTACATAGGATGGTAATTTTTTTTTTTTTCTTTCTTGTGGGCAGAATTCGACTTTGTCACTCTCGATGTAGTGCCATGGCATTAAAACTCACAGAAAGCTCCTACTCCTGAGCTTGGGTGATTCATTTTCCTCAACCTACCAAGTAGGGAAAACTACAGGGGCCTGTCACAACACCCACATATCCCTCTCTGCAGTTTAGCCAGGGGCAAGTTCTCACTCAGCACCCTTGTTATATGGGTGTAGTGCCTTATACACTTTTCTACAAGCAATGCCCATGGATTGCTATTTCAAGGTTCTGTTTGACACCTACCACAAAACATTTATTTGAAAGAAGCTGACAAACTTACTATGCCTGGTTGCATCCTCAATTTATTCATAGTTTTACAGGTCTTAAGCATGTCTTTTTTGCTTGAACCATCAAGGTAATTCTCATCTTTTTAGATGATGAAAATCTCTGTTGGTTTATTTGCTGGTTTGTCTGTGCATGTGTGTTTGTGTGTGTGTGGGTATAATTGAGATTCAATTTTCATATGTGGAATAGGCTAGTTTTTTATGGCATCAGCCTAGATTAGACATCCTCAAACTTCTTAAACAGGGGGCCAATTCACTGTCCTTCAGACTGTTGGAGGGATGGACTATAGTTTTTTTTTAAAAAAAAAAAAAAACTATGAACACATTTCTATGCACACTGCACATATCTTACTTTGAAGTAAAAAACAAAACAGGAACAAATACAATTCACACCACTTCATGTTGCCCATGGGCCACGGTTTGAGGACACCTGGCCTAGATCATAGCAATCTCAAACTCCAGGATTCAGGCAATCGTCCTGCCTGAGACTCCCATGTAGCTAGGACTACAGGTGCCTATTGCAATGCCTAGATAATGTTCCACTTTTTAGTATGGACAGGTTGTGACTCTTACTAAATCTGTTCTCAGCACCCCCTCATTCAATAACTCCACTCATCTCAGCATGCCAGAGGCCTGGGATTATAGGTGTGAGCCACTAAGTTTGGTCTTTATCTCTTCCTTTGTTTCCCTCTGTTCCTCCCTCTTTTCGCCCCTCCCTCACATTATCATTCCTTCCTTCAATTGTCTTTCTCTCATTTACTTTCTTTCTCCATTTCTTTCTTTCTTTCGTTTCTTTATTTCCTCTATCTGCCTCCTCTACACTTTAAGGGAAACTTCTCTAGTAACAAACAAACTATAGAAGTGATCCCTGAAGGTGCAGTCTTGAAGTCTATACTTGAAATGTATGAATTGTGGAGTGTGTGAATCATATAGGAATAGAGTTCTTAGTTTTTAATCTTTGGGCTGTTATCTACAAGGATTACGGAGAAAAACCTTCATTAAAACATAGGCTTGTATGAGCACCATAACTCACACATATAATCCCAGAAAGTTCAGAGGCAGAGTCAGAAGGATCACTGTAAGCTAAGGGTTTCAGACCAGACTGAGCAACACAGTAAGACCCAGCTTATTTATGAAATAATTGCAAAACTTAACCTGCATTGGTGGCATGTGCCTGAACTTTCAGCTGCTGAGAAGCATATATTCAGGAGGATCACTTGAGGTTAACAGCTTGCATTTTCTTGAGCTATGATGGTACCAATGTAGTTTTCTGTGTCAATATGGAAACACAGTATCCAATCTACAGGAGCGATCCTGGAGTGAGGGGCAAGATGGCCGACTAGAGCCAGCCTTCAAAAGAAGTTCCTGTCAAGACAGAGAAATAATGTCTAGAAAGTAGCCAATTAAGCTGAAGACTTGGAGCTGAGTTGAGAGAGAACAGTGTTAACTGCCGGTCACCTCTACTGAGGCTAGCTGAGACTCCAACAAAGCAAAGTTCATGTACACAATTTATCCCTAAGAAAATGTGTCCATCCCCTCCCTCAATATTTTTTTTTCTCTTTGTTTGCTCTTGTAGGTTTTCTACAGGATAGCTATGAAGTGAGGAGCTATAGTCTCACCCCATGAGTAATATCTGTAGGAAGTGGGGACTACTTTCCCAAAGGGACCCAGTTGTGATCCTGAGAACTCTCTTGCCAGGCAGGAAAATTGAATTAACATTTTCTCTGCCATTCTAAACTTCCAGTCCACCCTTCCTCCCTTGCCTGATGATTCAGAAGCCTAACCCCTCCAGAGACTGTTGGTGGCGGCTCTTGAGCAGCACCCCCTGCCATGTTGGTCCACCCCCCCCTGTGTTTCACCTAAACAGAACTGCAAGCCCTTCCCTGCCAGAGAAGCTTGCTTAACCCCATTAGAGTCCCACCCCCTGCCATGCTAGAGCTGCACAACTCACACCCCGTCCTTCTAGAACAGCATGCCCTGCATCCCGCCCTGATGGAGCCTCTGCAACATGCCCATCTCTGGCAGATTTTACACTAAGCACCATCTTTCCAAAGTCAACAGGTGCCCTGCACTGCCATAGCCTTGTGCAGCATCCCCCAATCTGCTGCTGGATCTGTGTGCCCCAGGCTCCTGGACCTTCTCCTATAGACACTCCCTGGCTGTGGCAGTTCCCTGAGAGCTGCACATGGTCACTTCCCACAAAGATTTAACAACAATAATGTGACTTTGCTGGGTATTAATCTTGGAGAAACACCTCCCCAACTCTGAGGACTGCCATAGGAAACCAGGCCACTCTGCATAAGGATACTGGTGCCGCAGAGTGGCTGAGGCAAATGTGTGGTGGCTGTGGGAGAAAATCATTTGCTGACTTGTTATTCTTAGGATTAGACTGAGTTCAGGTGGAACACTCACCACTGGCTAATGAGTACCAGCAGCAGGCAGGCCTTAGCTCACCCAGCTGGCTAGTGGCAGAGCATAGTGACAGGTCTGAGGGGGCATTTTATTCTTTTGGCTGACAGGTGCAAAGACCTGGCAGATCTGCTTATTGGAGGGAACAAGAATTCAGCACTGTGGGGTCACCAGTGACCAGGTGTGAAAAAGGAGTAAAGTTGGGAAAGAGACACAGCCCTCTGTTCCAACTTTGCAACTGGGAAGGCCTTTCTGATTCCACATAGCCCTGGAGCAAGGCAAATTTGATCACAGTAGACCTCCACCATCTAGTTGCAGGAGACATTTTGAACTCTCTCACTTGAGTGTTCATAGTGACTGGGTCAATTGGTTTGGAGCTCCTAACATGGGCCAATCACCCAAGGACCTTCTCAGGTGGTACCCTGGTTGTGTGCTAACGGAAAGGGTTGATTTTCCTCTTCCAGTTGTTGTCCATGGGAGGTGGGGTGTCTGAGGTGCTTGTATATTTCCATAGCAAAGACATCAAACTAGAGTCACTCACCCACTAGAATCAGACAAAAACAAGCTAATTACAAGGCAGAGACACCTAACCCCATAAAACCAAGCAGGTTTCCTCAGCTTCAGACTATAGTACTGTACGAGTTTTGTGCAAAGCTGTATGGGAAAAAGCTGCAGTCACCAGTCCCAGATCCTTGACAAAGGGCTGGTTAATCAAAGATCCAGGACCTCTCAATTCAATTTTCTCTTATCTGCCAATCTAGCCAACTGGTAAAAAACAAACATGAGGCAGAATCAGTAAAAAAAAAAAAAAAAAAAAAAAAAAAAAACCTTTGGCAACATGAATAATCAGAGTACAACAACTCTCCCAAGGAACAATCTGGCAGACACAGAACACGATCCCATTCATAAACAATTGGCTGAGATGTCAGAAATTGATTTCAGAATTTGAATAGCAAGTAAGATCAACAGAATGGACGTAAAGATGGAATTAGAATTTCAAGGAGGAATTAAAAAGATGTCTTAAGAATTCAACTAATTCAAGATAAAATCACCAAAGATTTTGCAAATTGAGGCAAGAACTTGCAGCCCTCAAAGATCTGAGAAATGCTGTAGAATCCCTCAGTAATAGAAGGGAACAGGGAGAAGAAAGGATCTCTGACATTGAAGACAAAGGTTTTAAACGGTCCAAAATTCTCAAAGAGGAAGATAAGTGGAGAGCAAAAACTGATCATTCTCTCAGAAATATCTGGGATAATTCAAAGAGATCTAATATTCACCTTATAGCAATACCTGAAGGTGATTGGCATGCTTTGAAGGATACAGATGCTCTTCTTCATGAAATAATAAAAGACAATTTCCAAGATATGCCAAAAGATTCTGAATTTCAAATAGAAGATAGATTCAGAACACCAGCACAACTCAATCTGAATAAGAACTCTCATAGAAACATAATAATTAGCTTTGCCAAAGTTAACATGAAAGAGAAAATTCTCCAAGCAGCCAGACGTAAGAAAACCATAACCTACAAGGGGAAGAATATTAGAATGAGTGCAGATGTATGTGATAAAATCTTATAAGGTAGAAGATGGTTGTCATCAACTTTTAATCTCTTTAAACTAAAAAACATTCAACCCAGGATTCTTTATCCAGCAAAACTGAAATTAATTTATAATGGAAAAATTAAATACTTGAGGGCATTCACATGTTGAAAAAATTTCCCATAACTAAATCAGCTCTCCAGTATATTTTCAGACCTATCCTTCATAATGTATTGCATAATCCTCCACCAACAAAGTAAACCCACTCAGAAACTTTTGATCAAATCCTAACTTCCACAGTGACAAAATTATTAAAAATGTCCAATGAACTTTCAAAAAACTCAATACCCAAAATTCTACCAGGCTTATCAATAGTCTAAATAAATGTTAATGGCTTAAATTGTCCCTATAGGGGACATTTGATGCATTCAGGAATTTCACCATTACTTAAAAGATAAGCATAGACTCAGGATGCGGGGATGGTCATCTATAATTACAGTAAATGGAAATCAGAGAAAAGCAGGTGTTTCAATTTTGTTTGCAGATACAATAGGCTTTAAAGCCACAAAAGTAAAGAAATATAAGGATGGTCACTTCATATTTGTTAAGGACAACATTCAGCAAGATTATATTTCAATTATTAACATTTATGCACCCAACCAGAATGCACCTCCATTTATAAGAGACACTCGAACAGACATGAGCAATATGAAATCCACCAGCACCATAACTGAGAAATTTTAAAACCCATTTGGCACTTTAATAAGAAGTTACACTAAGAAATTTTAGAAATAAATCTAACCATTCAGCAATTGCATTTAACAGACATCTACAGAACATTTTATCCTAACAAAACTGAATACACATTCTCCTCAGCCCATAGATGAACCTCCAAAAGAGATCACATCTTAGGTCACATGTCCAACCTTAGCAAATAAGAATCATAAGAGAATCATAAGAATCTTAAAAGAATAAGAATCATTTCTTATATTTTTTCAGTCCATCGTGAAATACAAGTTTAACTCAGTAACAACAAATATCCGCATATTAATACAAAAACATGAAAACCAAGTAAACTCATGCTGAATGATAGCAGTTTCATGAATGAGATTAAAAAGAAAATTACCATATTTTTGGAACAAAATGACAATGAAGACATGAAATACCAGAACCTAGGATATACTGAAAAAGCAGTCCTAAGAGGGAAATTTATAGTCTTGCAAAACTTCCTCAACAGAATGGAAAAAGAGGAAGTCAACAACTTAATGGGTCATCTCAAGCAAAAGGAAAAGGAAGAACATTCCAACCCTAGACACACCAGAAGAAAATAAATAACTGAAATTAGTGGAAAACTAAATGAAATTGAAAATAAAAGAATCATACAACAGACCAATCATTCAAAAAGTTGTTTTTTGAAAAGGTCAATAGAGTAATCCATGACTAACCTAACCAGAAGCAGAGTGTAAAATCCCTAACTTCATTGATCCAAAATGATAAAGGCCAAATAACAACAGACTCCTCAGAAATTCAACCAAACCTTAATGAATATTACATTAAAGTCTATTCTCAGAAGCATGAAAATCTGAAGGAAATAGATCAATACTTAGAAACCTTCATAGACTTAGCCAGAACAAAGTGGAAATGTTGAACAAGCTTAGAAGAAGTTCTGAAATAGCCCAGGATCAGGTGACTTCACATCAGAATGATACAAAACCTTTAAAGAGGAACTAGTACCAATATTACTTAACCATTTTTAAAACATAGAAAAAGAAGGAATACTTCCCAACACATTCTATGAAGCAAGTATCACCCTGATTCCCAAACCAGGAAATGACCCAACAAGAAAATAAAATTATAGACCAATATGTCTTATGAATATTGATACAAAAATACTCAATAAAATCCTAGCAAACAGAATCCAAAAATACATCAAACAAATTATACATCACAACCACATGGGTTTCAGACCATGGTCCCAATAATAGTTCAATACACATAAATCCATAAATATAATACATCAAAGAAACAAATTAAAAAACAAAGACCATACAATTCTCTCAATTAATGCAGAAAGAGCTTTTGATAATATCCAGCATTCTTTCTTGATCAGAACACTTAAGAAAATTGGTATAGAAGAAACATTTCTTAAACTGATAGAGGCCATCTACAGCAAACCTACAGCAAATATTGCATCAAATGGAGTAAAATTGAAATCACTTCCACTCAGATCAGGAACCAGGAAAGGATGCCCACTGCCTCCACTGCTTTTCAACATTGTACTGGAAGTCTTAGCCATCACAATCAGGCAAGAGAAGGCAATCAAGGGGAGACAAATAGAAACAGAGAAGATCAAAACTGTCACTGTTTGCTGATGATATAATTGTATATCTCAAAAACCCCAGGGACTCAACTACAAAACTCCTCGAAGGGATCAAAGAATACAGCAATGTCTCAGGATACAAAATTAATACTCATAAATCTGTAGACTTTATATATGTCAACAATAGTCAAGGGAAACAAACAATCAAGGACTTTATTCCCTTTACAATAGTTCCAAAGAAAATGAAATATCTAGGAGTGTATCTATAGAAATATCTCTATAAAGAGAACTATGAAACTTTGAGAAAGGAAATAGCAGAAGATGTTAACAAATGGAAAAATATACCATGCTCATTGCTGTGAAAAATTAACATTTTTAAAATGTCTATGCTACCTAAAGGAATCTACAGATTTATTGTGATGTCTATGTTACCTAAAGGAATCTACAGATTTATTGTGATTCTTATCAAAGTTCTCCATCAAACTTTAAAGACCTAGAAAAATTAGTATTTTGTTTTATATGGAAACAGAAAAAGCTCAAATAGGCAAAACATTACACAGAATTAAAAACAAATCAGGAGGTATCATGCTTCCACTCTTCAGACTATACTATAAATCTGTAGTGATTAAAATAGCATGAAACTGGCACAAAATTAGAGAAGTAGATGTATTGAACAGAATTGGAGACATAGAGGTGAACCCAGACACTTTTCATCATTTAATCTTTGATAAGCCTATCAAAAATATAAATTGGGGCAAAGATTTCCTATTTCACAAATGGTGCTGGGTGATTTGGCTGGCGACCTGTAGAAGACTGAACGTGGACCCTCACCTTTCTTCTATAACAAAAATTGATTTTGACTGAATAAAGGGTTTAAAGTTAAGACATGAAACTATAAAAATTATTGGAAACAGGGTAGGGGAAACACTTGAAAAAATTGGCCTGGAAAACAATTTGAGTAGGATACCTGGCAACTGAAGCAACATCAAAAATACATTACTTGGATGTGATCAAATTAAAAAGTTTCTGCCCTGCCAAGAACATACTAAGTAAAACAAATACACAGCCCTCAGAATTGGAGCAGATTATTGCAAGTTATATTTTCAACAAATGTCTAATAAGCAGAATCCACAGATAACTTAAACTTATCAATAAGAAAGGAAAAATTAAAGAGGGACTTTACCTAACAATTGCAATCAGTGTAACCTGGCTTATTGTACCCTCAATGAATACCCAACAATAAAAAAAAAGAAAAAGAAAAAATAATAATAATAATCAAATAAAAATGTTTACCTGGCTTCCAAACAACATTAAATGCCTAACCTTGCAATAGTAGGTTGAAATGTTATTAATAATTGCTGCCTCACCAAGTCTCCACAAGCTCATGTAAGGTCTGATGGTATCAATTCGACTGTCTGCCTTTGGAAAGTAACATACTGGAAGCCACACACTGCTATAAAACTGAAGTCACACATGAATACAAATAGCGAGACCTTACATATGTTTCTTTTACACGACATTGCAACACGATGTTGCTGTCTACAAAGTTAACACTCGAGAACTGTGCAATCGAATTTCATCAAAGAAAATCTCATAATGCATTAAGTAAGTTTATGATTTTGAGTTGGGCCATATTCATGGCCAACCTGGGCCACAGGTTAGACTCCCCTAGTCTAGCAGGAAGAGGTATTCATCAATCAAAGGACCACATAACATGCAAATCTATAACTCTGAGAAAGTGCTGGGAAACAAGGTTCAAGGGGCTAATGAGAGCATGTACCAGAGGTGTGACTGAGTCTGAAGACTCTGAGGAGACTTCTCCAAGGAAGGCAGATCTAAATAGGATCCAGAAAAGGAGAGTGTGCTCTAGACAAAGGCAACAGGCAAATCCCCGTGGCAGGGAAGTGTGGCACTTCCAAGGAACTGAAAGAGGCAGAGGGGAAGAAGGGGGAGGAAACAGTGGAGCAGAGGCTGGGGTGTTGTGGGCCAAACCAAGCAGAGCCTTTACAGCCATAATAAAGACTACTTCTTGTCCCCAGAGCAATGGCAAACATGTTTGATAAGCAGCCAGGAGTCCTGATCAGCCAGCCTGCCACCATCCTTTAAGACCCACATTAAATGTCCCTCTATCTTCTGCAGTGCTCCAGACAGCCCCCACACTGCGGGGTCTCTCCAGTAATGGTACTCCATGTCATGGTATGTGGGGGGGCCACACTGTGTCTGGCTCCTCAGTTAGTGGTAAGTCCTCAAGACAGAACCCTGTCCTCTTCATCTTTAGAACCTTAACGTCAGTATACGCCTTGTAGCAAGTGTTCAGTAAAAGTTTGTTGAATCAATCAACCGACATGTGAAAATGCCAATCCATTTTATTTTCTCCCCTCGGCCATCCTCCCCATCCAAAAAATTTCCTCCCCAACACTCTCCCCAGCTCCTTCTCTCCCCTACACCACCCATCCTCCATGTGGCCATGTGGCTATTGGGATTCCTTCCTAAGCATAGGTCACAGAGCAGCCCACCCTACTCTGTATGTAAACCTTCATTGATTTGCCCACTGCTGGTAGGACCAAACTTGAATTCTTTAGTTTAATTATCCAGTGTTACTTCATGATTCAATTCCAAATTAATCCTTTTGGCCTCGTATTTTGCATTGCATCCTCACTTCCCTGTGCTGTATGTTTGAACTATAATCAAAGCTCTATGACATTCCTCAAGTATTTCCAGTCCCACCCCCATGCCTCTGCTTAGGCTGTGCTCTCAGCCTAGAATGTCCTTCCCACATGTTTCCCTAATTAGAAAACTCCTAGTTCTTTAAGATATAGCTCAACTGTCAACCCATCCCAAAACTTCTCCCCTAATGCTCCAAATTCAGAATTAGTGGCATCTGTTTGTATAGATATATTTATTCCTAGCACCTTGCCCAGTAACTGGTACCTCATAGTCCTCAAATTATAGAAAAGAAGGAAAAAAAGCCCCATCCAGTCCCTGCCATTCAGTCTCTCTGCACCAGGGCCGTGGCAGCAGCCGAGTGGGAGGGATGGGAAAGCAGCTCTCTTCTCTCCTTGTGGGAGAATGCATTCCCAGGATGAAAGGGAACACAAGGCTTCCCTTGTTCAAATATTCAGACAAAAAATCACCCAAGTTGTATTCCAGGAAATTATGTCTAAGCCTACAAAGAACCATCATTTTTGGACTATTTCTGAAGCTCAGAAATAAAATGTGAAGTTTATAATTTACATGTTATAAATTAAAATCCCCTCCCAAATTGCTCAGTTTTCAAGGAATTTTTCACTTTGTTTAAAAGCCATTTACTTTGGAAGCCTTTCAAATTTATATCTAAAGACTTAAGTTTATGAAATACTCAGCTAAAAATGGACTAGGAGAACAATTCCCCACACAGTGAGTCGGTGGTGTCAATATTGAACACATAGGCCATTTTTCATCTGCTTTAACTAAGACATAAAGAAACAGCAAAAAATATCAATCATGTAGTTGATCAAAAGTAACTTCCTAAACATCAGCTCTAGGTCAGTAATAAATAGTCGTTGAATACTTTAAATCAATGGTGAATAAGTGTCCTGAGTGGAAAGAAAACTTTTGTGATACAGAGAAAACAAGTCACTCTCCAGGATTAAACTTCTGTGATATCCAGGTTTTTACCAGCTTTCTTTGGCTTTCCTCATTCTTCTTAAGGCTTTGATACTTGTTTGCACATTCACAGTGCAGGCAGGCACTGTACACAGTGCTCTGTTTTCTTGGAATTCACAGTCTAACTCAGGCACACACAGGCAGAACATAAACAACAAAAATGTTCCATTCACACAGTAACACAGTAAATACCACATAAGCAAACTTAGTTTTTTCATTTTTATGTTAGCTTGTGTGATACGGCTCCTTTGAAATCTATTCTGTCTTCATGATCACTCTGAGATAAGAAAGCCAGGGATTTTTATCTCCATTTGATTAGTGACCACACTGAAAGCAGAGAAGCTAAATGGTTTGCCCAAGTGCACACTGGTCTGTAGGTTACAGGACTATAAATGAAATTTGGTTCTTTTGATTGTAAACCTAGAGCACACTCCCCTTCCCACAGCTGGTTCCCATAGACCTGGGAAGAATAATGAGACATTTTTAAAGTCACTGCTCCTGGTGACCTAGGAAAGGTGAGTCTAGGACTGGAGTTTAGAAACAGGAGGCAGGAAGAGGTCTAAGGAATTATGCCACCTTGGAGGGGTGGGGTAGAAGAAGCTGACAAATCCAGTGAGCAGCCTCTGAAGGTCAGTAGTAAAGGGGATTTTCAAGACCTTTTTAAATTATGGGAGAGCTAGGTTGATGTGTGGCAAGGTGAGAAAAGAGGGGAATGAAGCTGCAAGGCCTTGACTTTTACTCTGGTTTCCATTTAATTTCAGAAGACACATTCAGGAGGATATAAAATCCTAAATGCCCCTTCAGCTTCCCTCTCTTTTCCTGCCAGAATAGGAACAAAGTTCCTAGGGCTTATGGCTGCATCAGTGATGCCTGGAATCAACAATGAGATCTGCCAGTCTTATCTCTGCTCTCTGCCAGTGTGTAAAGCAGTTACAAAGCAGCTGTCACAGTAACTTGGCTAATTAAATTAGAGCCCACTGAATGCTTTATTGACCTGAAGCTCACTCCAGTGAGCAGGCCCTCTTTGAAGGTGACTGTATTCAAGGCTGTTAGCAGATTAAATAAAATGGACAAAGACAGTAAGAGGCAATAGGAAAAGTCCTGTCAACATAAACACAGAGTCTAAAGCAGCTTCTTCAGTGTGGACATGCAGATTTGTTTGATATTATAGGTTGAATTGTCTTCCCTCAAATTTCATATTGTGAAGTCCTAAATAGAGTAGCTCAAAACATGACTTTATTCAGAGCTCCACCTCTTTAGGTAATCAAGTTTTAAAAAAAAATGTCATTAGGATGGACCCAAAGCCAATGTCATTGTTACTCTTATAACAAAGGGAAATTTGGACATAGAGACACATACACAGAGACCATGTGAAAAGACACAAAGAGAAGATGAACATCTGTGAACCTAAATAAATGCAAACACACATACATACATACAAACATACATACATACATACATACATACAAGAGGCCTGGAACAGATCGTTCCCTCAGAGTATTCAAAAGGAATCAACTCTGCAGAAACCCTCATTTGGGGCTTTTAGCCGTTAGAACTGTGAGACAATAAATTTCTCTTATTTAAGCCACCCAGACTGTGTAATTTTGTTATAGTAGCATAGCAAACTAATACATCTGGAAGTAGACAAGAGGCCTGTAGATCAGCTAGCCACAGCAAAAATCCAATAAAGGATCAGAACAGCTCCCTTCTGCCCTTTTCCCCCTTCCCTTTTTACCCCCACATACTTCACCCACAGTTCCCACCAATCTCTCCCAAGATTAAAAAAACATTTTTTAAAAACAGAGAACTAAGAATAAGGTCTTCTCAGGAGCCCTTCTCTTCTACTTTGAAGCAAACTTTATCACAAATTTTAAAAGGTGTTTGCTGTTTTTGCTTCATTGGAAGAAAAACGTTATCATTTCCTTTTTTTTTTTTTTTTAGTAAATCATAGCTGTGTACATTAATGTGATCATGGGGCACCATACACTGGTTTTATAGACCGTTTGACACATTTTCATCACACTGGTTGACAAAGCCTTCCTGGCATTTTCGTAGATATTGTGTTAAGACAATTATATTCTACATTTACTGAGTTTCACATGTACTCTTGTAAGATGCACCACAGGTGTAATCCCACCAATCACCCACCCTCCGCACCCCTCCCCCTCCCTCCCCTCCTTTCCCCCCTTCCCTCTATTCTTACGTTATAACTGGGTTATAGCTTTCATGTGAAAGCCATAAATTAGTTTCATACTAGGGCTGAGTACATTGGATACTTTTTCTTCCATTCTTGAGATACTTTACTAAGAAGAATATGTTCCAGCTCCATCCATGTAAACATGAAAGAGGTGAAGTCTCCATCTTTCTTTAAGGCTGCATAATATTCCATGGTGTA
>CAUYPK010109738.1:0-47119 GCA_963574355.1 Loris lydekkerianus | reverse complement strand
CTGAAATATTCTCATCAAACTGTTCAACGTAGCCTTCATGGCATTTTCTTAGTTATTGTATGTAGACATTTGTATTCTGCATTTAGTAAGTTTTGCCTGTACCCATTCTAAGATGCACCGTAGGTGTGGCCCCACCCATTACCCTCCCTCCACACTCACCTTCCCCCTCCCTTTCCCTCCTTTGGGCCTTCCCCCATATTCTTGTGCTATAATTGGGTTATAGCCTTCATATGAAAGCTATAAATTAGCTTTGTAGTAGGGCTGAGTGAAAGTTTAATCTTTTCTGACCCTTTGTGGATATCCTTGATCGCCTTTTTTCCCCTAATTGCAATGGCTAATACTTCCATTACAATGTTGAAGAGCAATGGGGACAATGGGAAACCTTGCCTGGTTCCTGATCTGAGTGGAAATAATTTCAATTTAACTCCATTCAATACGATATTGGCTGTGGGTTTGCTGCAGAGGGCCTCTATTAGTTTAAGAAATATCCCTTCTATACTGATTTTTTTAAGTGTTCTGATCATGAAGGGATGCTGGATATTATCAAAAGCTTTTTCTGCATCAATTGAAAGAATCATATGGTCCTTATTTTTTAGTTTGTTTATGTGTTGACTTACATTTATAGATTTACATATATTGAACCAGCCTTGAGACCCTGGGATAAATCCCACTTGGTCGTATTGTATAATTTTTTTGATGTGTTGTTGGATTCTGTTTGTTAGGATCTTATTGAGTATTTTAGCATCAATATTCATGCTAAAATTCTTGCCACAGTTTTTAAATAGAGCAGAAGGGAATACCAAAGAAGGAGTCAGAAGAGATTAAGCTCTAAGTTCCCTTCCATCTCAGTATAGGTCTCAGTCTAAAATCTTTTATCAATTCTGCAAAAACACGCTTCTGTCTACCAATCTTGGTTCTGTGGTATAGGTATTAAATTTCTGATCCTTTTCTGGAGATGCTTAGTGCCCTATAGTTTTCTTCTTTAGTTGAAGTGCAAATTGAAGAAATGAAATAACAATACTGCGTGTGTAGTTTTAAAGAAAAATACCAAACGTTTGTGGGTTTTCTGTGTGCTAAGCTCTGTAGAGGTTGGTTGGTTGTTTAAAAAGAGGATGGTTATAAGTTAGGTTATAACTTAGAAAAATAAAGCATTATGTACTGGCTACCAGAATAAACTAACAATAAAGATAAAAACACAAAAACATGTAATTTCACACATGTCTTATGTTACAGGGAAATTCTCATAACATAAAATATCTTGCAACTGTAATTTGTAGAAACTCAGGGGCAAATTAAAACTTTGGCAACTTCTTGAGACCCTTGCCTTGTGGGATTTTTATCCTTAGTTACACCTAACAACTTGTCTAATGCATAGTTAGCTTTAAATAAATATTTTTTAATGAATGAATTAAAATTTAGGAGAAATAAAAACTTGTTACTGAACAAAAGAAATAAGGAATTTTTAAATAAACAAAGACAGCTAAGAGTTATAGACTCCAAATATAACAAATAAAGGTTACGGACACCAAATATATTTCCAATCATCTTTTGTTTCCACAAATTGGTTGATGGGATAAACCAGGCCATAAATTGGTCCTAAACATTTAGTCATTGGTCTCAGCGCATTCTCCTCCAGAAAGGATATCAGATCTTGGAACAATATACCCCTTGCTAAGATATATGACCTGCAATATTAGAAGTCTGGGTAATACATTTAGAATAGGCTTTGACCCAAAAAGAAAAAGTAGGCAAGTATATTCTCTTAAACAGAGGTCCCAAAAGGTGCACTCTCCTCTCACACAACGAGAAGGCCGCTGCATATAAACGACACGAGGAGTCAGACCCACTCCACGCTTGTGTATATTTCTTTTAAACAAAAACTCAAACATTTCCAAGGAAAACAAGGCTGATAGCATGCAACACTAGATGAAGAATAATAGATAAATCTTGCTTTGGGGCTCATTTGAGCTGAAAGTTCTAAAACCTCTTAAAACAAGTCTGGTGAACCTTAATTAGATGTTATGATAGAGATGAGATGTGTTTAAAAGAAAAAAATACTTTTTTTAGAAAGTCAAATCTTACCATTGAAAATTTCCTTTCAGTGTTTATTATGATATGGCGTAAACATTAGTTGCTAACTAAAGCTTATAGTCGTATGTCAGTATTTTTGTGGGAGAACATTTGTGTTTGCAATTAAAAATCAGAGAAGTTAGCATACTATCCCGTAGCATAATTCCTATGAAATGAGAAGATTAGAATGATCTTCCCCCATTTCTGTGGACTAAGACTCCTCGGGCTATTTATTTTAATTTTTCTGTGTTTATGTTGACAGCATTCTGGCAGCCACGTGCCTTTGGAATAATGCTATAATGTTACTTTACTTAGGCACCCTCCAGGGTGATGATTTTTACCTCTTGCACATCTAATAATTTTTCAACTGAAAAAAATTGCATTCAACTCAAAGACATAATTTTAAAATTTCTTAACTTTAAAAATGCTGTTTCCTTTATAAGTAGACTTTTTTTTTTGCTATCTGGATAGATAGGAAACCACTGAACCCATCTAATTAGTTGAGATTTTAAAAAATATTCATACTCTCAACATTAATTAATCTATAGTAATACATTAAACTATATTATTAACTAAATTAATTTAGCATTTCAGAACATAAAAAAGATCTTAAAAGATTTTTAGTCACCAGTGCAAAGGTTAACATCACATGTAAGAACATCCATCTATTTGACCCATCGCCGTATCCAACGAACCAGCATCAGCCTAACAGTGGTACAGACAATGTTATGCACAGTACAAAGTGCCTTGTGCCTTTGAAACTCTTTATGTGCAAAGCTAATGTAACTGGCTGAAGACAAACCTGGGGCACTCACAGACAGATGAATGTTTTTAAAAAGTTAGACGTGAGTTCACTAGAAATATTATTTCAAAGTATTTTGTTTGGGGTGAAGGATGAGAGAGAAAAGGAGCAGGTGACATATTGTTAATTCACTTGAAATGAAATAAAGGACCATTATCAAGTACAAGTAGTTAAGAGTCTTTTTTCTAATTAGTAAAAAACAAAAGCAGATATTATGTTCCACTAGGTGATGCAAGATGCGTTATTGGAATTACTCAATGAAACGTAATACAATTTTACAGAAATTAGTAAAAGTGGTAGATGATGTTTATTCAGTGTCTTCCTTTATGCTCAAACCAGGGTTGTAGGTAATTATCAGTTTCCACTATGGGAAAGTCAAGCAGTGCCTGCTTTCTGCAAGCCTCTGAAAAAAGATGGGGAGGCGCGAAGAAAAGACTTCTGCTTAGTATCCCTGGGTCAGGGCTTTTCCCCAGCACAAAGCATTGCTAGTTGAGAATAAAGGCTTTTATAGTTGACGTTTCTCTATATTTTCATTCCATTTTGCTTCCATTGATTTTTTTTTTTTCTAGAACCATCAAAAGATTACTCAGAAAAGGTATTCTCTACTAAGAAGGAACCAAGCCTCTCACAAAATCTTAATATAGCAGGGAACATAATTGACTCCAGAAGTTGAGTAGTTATCATTTATTCCATAAAATCTGAGTAATTTAGGTCTCTTTACAGTTTTATCATATTGGGAACAGAATAATTATTAACTGATAGACTAAAAAATAATCAGACCTGAAAGTGACCTAAGAGATCATATTACCAGGGCTGGAAAATTGGCCTGGAAGGTTAATTCATCCAGTGGGTGGGATTTATTTGTACTGAAATTAAATGTCATTAGACTACACATTCCAATTACCCCCTGAGTCTCTATATACATATACATGGATATATACATTCATAACTTCTGATCTTTCCCAAACGTATAAGGTGATGGGATTGAATTCGGATGCTTACATCTGGAATGGACAGTTACGGGAGAACCCATTAGGTTCATTAGTCCATTAAAAATGACTAAGAAAGCCACTAAGACTATTTATGGTAGATTGCAAAAAGGGTCCCAATTTTTTACCTTCCCTGAATCTCTTGCTTTTCCCCAGCACTGACCACTACTAGTTGAGCATTTTGCTCTTCCACTCTGATTTTGGACTTGGTAGGTGGCCTAGCTTGGCCAGTAGGATACTGGCAAACATGACATAGAGGCTTGACACGGGGTTTTGTACTGAGAATTGCTCTTTCTTTCTCACTGCTGCCTAGGCCAACCGGCTGGGAAGTGACGGACATGTGGAACAGAGTTGAGTTTCTCAAACTTGCCAAAATGAAACAAGCCTAGAACAGCCAGCAGCTGTTGATCAAGCTCTGGTGATCAAGACCATCCAAGATCACCAGAGCCCCCAGCCAAGCAGTGATCCCTTATCTTATATTTTTGAGGTTTAGTGGTTGTTATACAGCATTGTTGTGGACTACACAACAATGATACATCAATTGATATCATTGATAACTGATACATCAGTTACTGCTTTCCTTAGAACTAAGGATCTTTGAGTAAAAAAATAGATTCTTGCTCGTACTAGATTAGTTGGAACTGGTTGTTCTGGGAGAACAACTTGAAAACTTGTAATATCAAATTTGTTTTAAGTCTTGAAGCTGAACACAAATCTCACAATATACCTGTCTCTAAATTTTGAGAGTTAAATACATTTTAAATCCAGCCTAAAGATTGATCTGGGGCCATATTTAAGCAACAATTTAATTACCTTTAAGTAATAATGAGAAAATATTAGAATGTATCTCATTAACATTACATTTTGTTTTCATTAGTATACTTACTTAACATTTATTGCTGCTTAGAGTTATCTATTTTAATGAAAATTAAAATTTTTAAACAAGGATGAAAATGAAGACTTTTGATACTTGGTCTCTCCAGTAACTCTTTTGAAAGCTTAGTTTTTTGAAACAGGAGGCTGTATACCCAGACATTGCTGTAATTAGGGAAAGATCTTGATCAAAAAAAAAAAAAATAAAAAGAATACAAATAGCATCTTAGGTGTTTGACAACTTAATATTTTGATAATTAAAGTTATTACAATTCCTTCCAAGATGCTGAGCAAACACATTTAAACTATTTAGGGAGAAGGATGGAAATCATCCAGATGAATGTTTGATTCTCTTTAGATATCAAAGGAGACTTTCTTCATACTGTTGTTCCACATAAATAAAAAAAGAGAAGATACCGGGGTTAAAATCCTTTTTATAAAACTTGTAAAATAATATGGAGTGGCAGAAAGAGAAAGTCAAGGATATAAAGAAACATTTGGTGAATTCGGATTCCAAATAACAATCCCATGGCAAAGAAAACTGAATTTTGATTATGGACCTCTGGTCCTTAGAATAGGGACTCCTCCTGGATATGTGGGCCTGACCAGTGTCTGTGAAAGGCTCCTGCCAGACTGAGTTCTCTGTAATAGCAGATTCTAGATTTTTTTTGGAAATGAATTATATTTTCTACCACAGCCCAGCATACACACATACAAATACATTCTAACGTTTTCTCATTATTACTTAAATGTAATTAAATCATTGCTTAAATATGGCCGCAGATGAATCTTTAGGCTGAATTTAGAGGGTATTTGATTCTCGTAATTTAGGGACAGGTGTGTTGCGACATTCTAATTTGATAGTTGACGCATGTTTATATACATGCCTCATTTTGAAAAATGTAACATACACAGCAGAATCATAGCAGAAACTATCCAAGCTGTCAAATGATAGCATTTCTTTTTGTTATATCATCAGATGCTTTCTAGAAAATGAGTGTGTGCTTTATATAAAAGCTGAGTTAGTTTAAAAGTTACCATCACAAGCCCTCTGAAAATTTAACAACATAACGTCCTTATTTGGTATTATTACAGGGCATTAACTTGGTCACTGTGGAACTTTGAATTGCCTTGGAGATGCAGTTGTTTTAGAATCATACCTCCAGAGATGATAATACATTCTTAGTTTAAAAATCTGTAGCTAGGAGACTTAACTCATTAGGGTATAGAGGTCAAAGAGGAGCTGTCCCAGAAAGCCCACGACAATCATTGGCTGAACATCTGAATCTATATGTTGTTTGTCTCGAGACGATCAGGATCAGCATAGTTCAGCCTAAAGTTATCACACACAAAAAAACCCTTCTGGAGAATGGTGTCAAAATATATATGTAAATAGTCCTTTCGTAATTAGAAAATGTACATTTCATTTCTACCCAGATTGTTCCAGCATTTAACAATGGGGGCAAGTTTGCTAAAGAATGACTAAAATTTGCTAAGTATAGAATATATCCATGTGTGTAACGTATCACATATATCCATGTGTATAAAGCATCAGGCCACATTAAGAACTGGCTTTCTAGAAATACAGACACACATTAATATTTCTGTATATTAATGGATTTCTATATATTTCTGGATTTGGAAATTCTATGTCTTTGGAGGCTTTTTTTTTCTGCTTCTTTAAAATCCTAAAAAATGGCTAGTCTACCCCCTCCCTATTTTTTAGCTTCTTGTCCAGCCTACTATAAGTTTACTGAATATACTTTTTCAATATTTGAAAATAAAATAGGGACATATCTTCTATATGTTTATAATGTTAGCATTTACAACTGAATTTTCCAAAACATTTCAAGGAGAGGACCAAACATTATCTTCTAGAAAGTATCAAAATAAAATTCTAACACCTGGAACCTTAATTGACTAGGTGGCAAAACTGGTATTTTGGAATGCACATTAGCATTAATATTTGATTTCCTGAACGACAGAATTTTATTCATGATTTTAATTTATTCCTTAAGCTGTTTCTCAGTCTCTCACTCAGTAAAAGATTCTACCATAATGCAACATTTGTGTCACTGAAATAATATGAAATTTCCCATACCATTCTTACTAGTTTTGTGTGACACATGTTTTGGCTCATGCCTATAAAATATTCAAAGCCGCTAATTTAAGAAAACTAGATAAACACGTTCCAAATTTATACATTTTGGTTTTACTGATATATGATTATTACTGGTTATACAAAGACCATGTAGCATCATGTACTGCAGATTTAAGAAGGTTTGTTTGTTTGTTTTGTATTCAAGGTTAAAAGAGCAGATGAATCATAAAGAAGAAAAATCTGTTCTTTCTTATCAGTTCGAGAGTCTGGTTGATAGGAAGCTGGCCTCAAAAAAAGATAAACTTGCTGATACATACAATTTCCTAGAGCCATCTTCAGTGTAGACCCAAAAGCCAAAATGTCCAAATACCAGAAATGATCCGCTATTTTGCTGAATGTGCCTTTTGGCATAGCAAGATACCAGAGTACATTTCCATTCAGACCTACTGGGAACCAAAATGGTCTCTAACTATCAACAGATTCGGTGAAAAACCATCTATCTATTGAGCTCCTAATATCTACCAGACCCTGTGCATGCCTTGGTGAAAAAAAGGAATAAGACTCAGACTCTGGTTTCAAGAAAGCCTCGCTCTTATTAAAGTAAGTTGATGTTTTCCTGAACCCAGATCTCACCCCTTCCTGCTATTTGTTTATGAAAAGTCTAGGAGAATGAGCAGATGCTTAATTTTTCTCTTTCTGTTTCATGTTTTATAATATGTAGTGATTTTTGCTCAAACCTCCTACTTGCTGCATATAACACTTTTCACTGTCAAATAAAATCTTTCACTAAAAAATATTACCATGGAACTTTATATTTTATAGTTTGCAGACAAATCTAGTCATAGACCACACAGCTCAAGAAGCAGTTTTAAATTATTATTACTTTAAGTAAAAGCTTTCTACTCTAACGCCTCGGGCCTTTTCCTTTTAGCTTAGAAGCCATTAGCCAGCCCTTCTACCCTCTTCATTACTTTCACTATTCAGGCCACAATTCCCACTGAAGTTTCTATTTCTCCAAACCTCCTTAAATTCAAAAGTCATCATTCATTGAACTGAATGACCTGAAGAACCTTCTGGCTATTAGAACACGTACCAAACCAAAACAGTATAACATTCATTTGCAAAGTATTTGGCAACACTGGAAATCTAACATAAACTCAATAGTAATTGACAATAATTTACTAATAAATAATGCCAATATTGTTGCTATTATTATGCCCATCATTAAGATGATACAAAAAGTATAATCTATTATGGAACTAATGATTCAAGAACCAATTCTAATTATAAATTCTCCTTTCAGTTCTAACATGAAAACACATAAAATTTGCTTGTAAATAACATAAATTCTCCCTTGCCTATCACGTGAGTGAATACCCAGCAGGAGGTGGAAGTAAGAAAAAAAACACACTTAGTCCTTTGTGCCTTTGTTCCATTTCTTTCCTTCATCTGAATTTGTGAGCAACAAAACGCTCTATATAACGCCAACCACAAAAGAGGGCTCCATCCTCCTCCCTGCGGTTGTCACCCCCGGTGGGGACCGGACTTACTTGCTGCTGAGACAGCGTCTCAACGAGTAGGAGGCCCCTCCCCCGCACGTGCGCGAGCACTCGCTCCACGGGCCCCAGGCATCCCAAAGGCCGTCCCTGTCCTCCTCCGAGCGTGCTGTCCTGGAGCTCTGCAAGGAACAAGAGGATGGTCAACGTCACGGCTTCATTGAACCCTAAAACGTGTGTCCACAAATGTGGGTGGCCTGTGTATCTGTACATGGTAGCCTTGCTGGGGATGAACGCGGACATCAGATGCTGTCAGATTCTGTCCAATGTAATAATGTGCGTATGTTTGGGGAGAGAGGGATATTTGATTTTAAAAACTCTGGACAATGTCTGAACAGGGCAAGAGATTGTACTAATGAAGCAAATGGGAAGGGAGTCAGAAACAGGGATCTGGGTTAGAAAATTGATGGTTTTCAAGTCATAATTTCGCTCAGGCTTCAAGAGTTTAACTCTTCCATCTCTTTGTGAACAGGAGAAATTGCTCCCAGAGATTTTCCTACTCTGAGAAACTTACATGAACATACCACCGTGTTTTCCAAAATATGAAAAGAGTGTATACCATTTAACTTTTTAAAAATAAATCAATTTCATTCCCAGTTTTCAGATTTGTTAATTAGGATAACTGTATGAAGTGACTTTCGTAATGCAGGGATTGCCTCTTGAAAAATAGATTAGTCTGTTATTTACAGCCTTCTAGGACAATTTGCATCTCTTATAAGGATAATGGTTGTTATGCAGAGGTCTCAATGGTGCACTTGTCACTTTTTTTTTTAGAGATGAGAAAAAGATAAAGTTTGTGCCATAGTTAAGAGACTAAGCTCTGAAGTTAGGAACAGTCTTGGTTTGGGTACAGATGTTGTTTTTGACTATGAGTCCCTGAACATGTAATGTCCCACCTTTCCTATGCCCCAATTTCTCTTTATATAAAATGAGGACAATATTATAGCCATGCACCTAGACACAGACACTCCCACGGACATATACACAAACATACACATTCTATATAGGAGGATTAGCTGAATGAACTTAGCCCAGGACAAAAGCCAGGGTAAAACACTAATTTTTTTTATGTTGCAGTAATGGGACCCTTTATAAATCAGTTGCTGTGGGGTGTGGTTGTTAAATTGACTACTCCTTTGAACTTTTAAAACCTGTACAAATTAAGTCAAACCTTGACTTGGATTGTTCTGCAAATGGTTTTCTACGTGGTACATGCTATGTTTAGATTCCTAAATCATTTGAAAGGGATATGGCACAGGGCAGTGACTAAGAGCAGGAGCTGTGGGGCTGCTTAGCTGGGGATGGAATACTGCCTTCAGAGCATCTGATCTGTGTGAACCTGGGCCTGAATGTAACTCCTTATGCTTCAAGTTTCTTACCATAAAATCTGAATAATAAGGATACCTAAATCACTGAATCATTGTGAGGTCTGAAAGAGTTGATATACAACAAGCACATGAGGTGGAAATAACCCCGGGCCCATGGGCAAATGAATGGATAAACAAAATGTGGGTTTACATATACGATGGAATATCATTAAGCCTTATAAAGGAAGAAAATTCTGACATGTGCTACAACACAGATGAACCTTGAAGATATTACACTAATGAAATTAAGTCAGGCACAAAAGAACAAATATTGCCTGGTTCCACTTATGTGAGGTATCTAGAATCGTCAAATTTACAGACAGAGAAAACAGAATGGTGCTTCCCAGTAGCTGGAGGAAGAAACAGGGAATTACTGTCTAGTGGGTACAGAATTTCAGTTAGGGAAGATGAAAAAAGGTACTGAGATGGGGGCGGTGCCTGTGGCTCAAAGGAATAAGGTGCCGGCCCCATATACCAGGGGTGGTGGGTTCAAACCCAGCCCCACCCAGAAACTGAAAAAAAAAAAAAAAAGAAAGAAAAGAAAAGTTATGGAGCTGGATAGTTGTAAAGGTTGTACAATGAAGTGAATGTACTTAGTTATACTGAACAAACACTTGAAAATGGTTAAAATGGTAAATTTTGTGCCTGTGTGTATTTATCATAACAAAAAACCCAAATACACAGATACATTTTTAAAAGAACATAGGACTGAAATAATAAACACTATCCTACATAAGCATTTCTTGCTATTATTATCAAACATTACTTATTAATTATGAACACAGTTTTTAAACAGATGAGATGTGAAAGGTGATAGAAGGTACACTGAAAAGATACCAGGGCTTTCTCTGCAGATCGTAGTTGAGATACTGTGCTCTTGAGGTATCACCTCCCTGGAACCCCCAACTTGTCCTCAGTCATACCTTGTTACCATCTGCCATATTGCATCTCCCTGCTGATGCCATGAGTTAGCAGTTTTAAATTCCTGTAAAATATGGTTTAGCATGGGTAACAAAGCCACATGGGTAATCCCAAAGTCTGTACTTTCTAATGGAAGTATTTATTGAGATCTACAGCCTGGTTTTTATTAATGGAATTAATCTGTAATCACTGCAATTTGGGATACTTCGTTTTTGAATGTGAATAGTGAGAGAAAAAAGACCTGTGGCCACTAAAATACACATATCCAAAAATCTCCTCCTCATATGTCCATTAAATTAATCACTCAGATTTTTATAAGCTAATTGTGAATCTCTTGATTCATTTTTTGTTCACTGTGTGTGATTGGAAGATGGGGCTGCTGAGAGAGATGTACTATCTGCATGATGCAGTTGCTATTGGTGTGACAAAAATACATTCGCACAATGCAATTTTTCTCATTTTATTCAAATCCAATACGACTGTATTGGAATGAAAACCAATATCACAAATGGTAGGATTCAGGCAGTAATTGAAATGAGTGATTACAAACTCTGATGCTATCCAATAACCATAACTGCAAAACCCCCCAAAATCCACATGCAGCATTCACATATGAATTGCATTTCCATGGGAGATAAGAATGTAAGAATGTCAAATCCTTGAGGGGTTTCCCTCTGGCTGCTCTCTAGGTAAGATATCAGGAAATAATGTATGGCTGTGATTTTGTTTTTCTAGAAAAACTGTTTCAGACTATGCTAACGTTGCTTGATATTTTTCATGCGCCTTGTCTAATTAGGCCCTGTGAAGCCTCAATGTTGAGTTTCACAAAGCATCTCACTTCAGCACAAGTTACACGTTTCAGTACAACTACACATATTTAAGCACCTGCATTGTCTCCAAAAAAGATCTCATCTTAACCCAGAAGCGAGTCATAGATCTAATTTTTTCAAAGTTGAACAAACTCCACGCTTTCTTTTAACAAGTAGAATAAACAATTCATTTCAACGGAATCCATGTTTAAATGTTAGAGGAAGTGATTTTCTTCCTCTTTAACTGCCAGATTTTATATCTATAATCAGAAATGACATTTTAGGGATGCCTTTCAGATCATTTAAAATCTGGAAATACTTGCCTATTGCAGTTTTTAAGACTTTCTTCCGTATAAACGGCTTTGGTGTCTGGTCCTGGTAGAACACGCGTTTATTTATCTCTTTTAACTGTACAGTCCTTTTGACTTTACAGCTGCATTTTTATAAAGTGTAAACTTTAAACTGCATCTAGCAAGGGAAACTGAGGTAGATGAAATATAAGGAATACATAATGGGGGGTGTCTAAAAGCAATGGCTATTGCTTCTGAAACTAAATATCTAAGCTTTTCTCCAGAGCCCAGCCAATGTTTTAAAATCTGATTTCCATCACATATAAGTGTTAACACTTTAATTTCAATGTCTCAAAAAGAAGGTCAAGAACACTACTGAACACAGTGATCAAGAGATTATCCCTGACCCCACTGCTGGGAATTTCGGCAGTGACGTTCTTTATTAATTTCCAGGACAGAGAACTAAAGAATAACCATTAAATTTTTTATAGAAGCCAGTGTTTCACTAGCACATTTATCATGAAAAGTCAAAAGTATGTCTGATATGATTATTGAACTTGAAGGACAAAGTCATCATAAAGTCATTTCTTATTACAGCATTTACTTTACTTTATAGCTATTGGATGGGTAAGAATGGACAATTAGCACCCGTTTTGAGCTAGCGTTTGAGAAATCCAGTGAATATGGAGAGTGGAAAAGCCTGAGTCTTGGCTCTATAATTTTATGAAAACTGAATATGTCCTTTGAGTTATTTAATAACAAGTCTAGCCATTTCTAGATCTTTGGTGCCACATATTGACCTTTAAATGTAGTGTTAAGACTCCTAAAACAACCACTTTCTTTTCAGAACCCCCAACTCCAATGATCCATTGCTCCTGGCTATTCAAGAGGCTCTTAGCCTGAGAAAATGACAATTGCATGAAGATGGATTGTGGTTGGTTGCAGATCAATATATACCTCCTACAAATATCAGAAGAGCTCCTCTGCGCCATCAACCTCAGAATGGTGTCATATTCTTGCCAATACTAGCTTATCTGAAGATAGTTTTCTTCTGATAGTTTTGTGGTTGATACCAGAGCCAATTGCAGCAAAATAGTCACAGGTGAGCAGCTCCAAGCCTGACAGCTACAATAGCTAAATGCCTTGAGTAATCACATGAAGCAATATTTTCCCTGCATCTCACAGCCCAATAGACACTTAACCTTAGCATGACCTCCTGTGTGCCACTTTATCCAGAAACTTCTTTCACTGAAACCTGGACAGGTTATCAAAGACTTATGTAAGATAAAAGATGAAGCACAAACTAACAATAAAAGACCTACGAGTTACACTTGCTCAGAAACACATACATAAAGGATACTTAGAAAATAATTTTTCCAAATGTTCTAACAAGAGGTCAAGCTACATAGGACTAAATGAAAATGAAAGTAGGTGCTGAGGAAATGGCTGATAGGTATTTGTAAAATTTAAGTCATATAACAGCTGAAGTTATAGTATACGTGAAGTGTTTTCAGACATCAATGAAATAACAAAATGGGTTATAGGACGAGGCAAAGAGTGGTTCTTAACAATTGTAAGATCCACAAGAAGGTACCCGAGCCTCTGATTTTCCTCTCCTCCCCGACAGCATTAGTTTAAGCCATCTGGAGCTGTGTATGGGGCTGTATTAAATGGATGTCACACACCTCTAAATTAAAAAAGGGGCAACTCCTCCAGTGCTGAGAGAACCATTTTCCCGTGGGGTACCCATGCAAAGCAGAGCAAGCTATGAACAGAAACATCTCGACCATGTACGAAGCTTTGGAAACATATCTGCAGGTTCCATTTTTAGCCTCCCTACACACATCAGGTCTCTATAAATCTTATCTAATCCTTGGCTTCTTTAACAACTTGGAATACTGGTTCTTCTGCCAACTGTACAAGGAAAGGGGTTGTGATTCCCTGCTCCTGAGAGCTTACAGACACTCACCAGTAACTGGGCTCTTGTAAAAGTCCATTAGCTTTTTGATGTACTTTCTTATAGAGCATGGTGTGTGGATACCGAGGCATGTGCCTTCCCGAATGATATTTGCTGCTGGCTTTGCTTAGGAAATTTGGATCATCTGGTTCTTATCACAGCTGCACTGCTGGGGGATATGATGAACTGCCAGTGACATAGCACATGGTCTTTCAGGGGCCACTGCATGAAGCCTGTCCCTTGCTACTGAAGAGAAAAGTCAGTTCTGCAGCAGAGGTAAAGAGCTATGCAGGCAGCAGAGGACTTCTGAGCACCTGTCTTCATTTTTTCTCTCACTGTGGCTGTGTATACATTCGTCCACACCTTTTTGCATTCCTGTTAGGGTACCTAATTGCACTCAAGCCTGGAGGGTTGGTGGTGAGAAAAAACTCGAATTTATTAAGTACCTATATGCCAGGAGGCATGCCAGGATTTACATAAATTACTGAATTTAATATCATAAGGAGCCAGGCCAGGTAAGACGTTTTTCCCCCCTATTTTACAAGTAAGAAAATCGAGGCTGAGAGAGTTTGAGAAACCTACATCACATTACCAGGACAGAGCACAGACTTTGAACTCAGACAGGCTTCACTAGTCACATACTAGTAAACTTGACTTAGACATGTTGCCAGATCTCTTTGAGGCAGTGTTTCTTCATCTGTAAAATAAGAACATTGATACTTCTCTTCCTAGGGCAATTGAAAGAAGGAAGGAAGAACATATGTGTAGGACCCAATAAAGTTTCAGGCACGTTCACAACACAAATACAGACACTCCCGTGTCACACAGCTAATATCTGGTAAAGCCAGGCTCCCTGTCCATAGCTGACCATAGCTGACCATCTTGTTTTTTTTCCCTGCCTAGCTTCAAATTTTGACTTTCCTTTCCCTTTCAAATGGTGTTTACTGGGACATGAATTGATTATAAAATGACAATAGTAGTGCTCTTGCTCATTTTCAAAAACACTGTTTTGTTCTCAGCATTCCTTCTCAACCTGGGAATAGCAAGTTAGAGGTAAAATTAAAACAGCTTCCTTACTCTTTAGGAAACAAAAACCTGACTGCTTAATGTCAAATGCTTCAGTAAGATTTTCATTTCAAAATAACTTGGGTTTTTTTTGTATTCTATCCAAAGACAAGGCCAGATTACAGCTCATCTAGGAAACTGCTGAGAAACCCCTGGGCATTTTGGAAAGCTGCACTCCAGAACACGATTTCACAGCCAGTTGAATTAAAAGCAATAATTACTGGTATGAACAAAGATTAGTATTCAGGAAATCTGTGACTAGCCATGGAACATTTTGAATCAGCTTATGTTAAGAGTAGGCATAGATAAAATATTCTATCATTGTCAATTTCTGTGACTTTAAAAGCATAAACTTAGCAATTACAAGCACTCTAACTGCTTTGTCACAATTCTCATAGTATATTAATATTTGATGCATTTTTTCTGATACAGATTTAAAACTCTTTAAGTTTGACATTGAGCTTCTACTAGATTCAGAGTTTCTACTAGAGATAGCCTGTAAGTTCTGGTTATCTTTTTCTACTGTAATATTTGGCTTTATAATAACTGTAATAGCTGAACTTAGTGGAAGGCTAAAGCTAGTAATTTCATTTCTATCACAAAGAAAAGTGGGCAATAGAAGAAATATATTCTGCAGAAACAGCAATCGTAAAACTCATTCACTCTCACATTTGTGCTGATAGTTATCACCTTCCTGGCCCGTGCTCTGTAGGGATATTTTAAATCTTTTACACTATTTCATCTCAGGTGTGACAATTAGCCATTTTGCCTGGTGTTCTGAAAGTGAAGCATCTTTTCCTGGATGCTCTTGTTGATTTCCCCCCATACTTAGGCAAAAAGAAATCTCCAGTGGAAAATAATATGTAGCCCGAACACCAAGGAAAATAGTGAAGAATCACCTCCTGGGTCTTCCACACCCCTCCACTCCCCAAAACAGGCATGTTTGAAACACCCCCTCACTCGGAATTCCTTCTCTGCTCTCTTTGTGAATTCCTGACTTCTTGGTGAGCCAGTTAGAAGTTCATTTTCCACTTCCATCCAATCTAACTGGAGCTTTGTCCAAACTGCAGCTCCAATCACCCATAGATACTTTCTGCAGCACTGGCAAATTTTGCTGAAATGAATTTACAAAACATCTGGCGAAGTAAGGAAACATCTGAGGCTCTGGAAAGCACATGTTTGGGGTTTGGAATCATAGGGAAAGAATTCCCGATGAAGAAAAAAAAAATCTCATTTTGGGATTCATTGGGGGAAACCAAAAAGTTAATAGATTAATATAGCTTAGGGTTTGATGGGCACCCCCCAAAAAAATTACAATTGATAATGGAGAGGCTGGAATAAATGACTAGTTAACTTAATGTCACTATCAAGCAAATCAGGTTTTAGTTTACTAGAAGTTTCTCAACTCTCCTTTGGTTGACCATCATGCCATCTGAGCCAAGAAAAAAAAAATTTGGTGTAATGACTGTGCATGGAGCTCCCTGGGACTCTGGAGGTAACTTAAGTTCTGTTCCATATGCTCAGATGCTTTATCTTATAAGGATCATTCAGATATCATGGGCCCAATGTTCAGAATTAAACTCTAAAACTTTCTTGACACAATATTGTGTTTTCTTTTTAATCTACATTATTGTTTCTACTTTTGGTCACATTCGATTCTTTTCACTCAGAAAAGATAGAATGATAAGCTCTAAGTCTCACAATACTTTGCTTAACCTGCAATTACTTGATGTTCCATCATGGAGTATCAATTTGCAAAGAATTAGTATAGAATAAAAATTAAAACATCAAAATAAGACTTTGTAGCTCTTCAGGATTATCCCTGTGCATACCAATTATCTTCCCAATTTGATTGTCATCCCTTTGAGGGCAGGGTTATGTTTTCTATTTTTGAGTTACCTATAGTTATCATTGAAATAATTATTATGAATGCCACTTTAAAGAAAATCTAAGAGATTTTAACAAATATGATAATGAAATGCTTTGGAAGTATGTTTTGTTTTAAATTCTTGATTACTTGTTTGTCATTCGTCTCTCAAAAATACACATAGAACAAGCATGAGGTGAGGCAGAGAGTAAGAGAGTGAGAAATAATTAGTTACAATTCCCAAGTGATTCCAAGTTCAGGGAAGCTCTTCTGTTCTCTAGCTCAAATACATACCAGCGTCTCCCTCTTCCACACTAGGAGATGAATCCCATCAAAAACTCTGCACTTGTCATTCAGATGAGTTCATCTTAAAAAGCAACAGCTCCCTCAATTACCAGATCTTTGTAGCCTCAACAGATAATATTTTCCTCTATTCTCATAGACAGCAGCTTGGATACTTTGAGGAGTTCTGCAATTTGGGTAGTCTACCATGTTGAAGGTTTACTTGTGGTCCTGGGAATATTTTCCCATCATGAATATGAAGCAAACCAACCTAGTTTCCCAGCAATCCAGAAGATGTTCTGGGGCCAGGAAACTGTGTAAGGTAGAGAAGACAGTCAGCAAGCTCCTTGCTAGTTTGAAATGACTGCTCCTGGACAGATTTTAAAATTTCAACAGTTCCTTATTTGATTCTGTGTCTATAAGAAACTATCTATCAGTTTCAGAGATTACTCCCCCTTATCTCTTAGCTTCTGGGGGACCTGTTGCTTTTGCATGAAGTTCTAATGCTGCATGCTCCTGTTTCCATTTTGCCCATTCCCTGAGTCCAACCTAGTGCAGCAACACCTTGTAATTTGGTAAGATAAACATCAAAATGCTTGCTCAACAGCCTTTAAAGTTAATCAGACATCTCGTCTTATCAGTTCCATTCCTGAAACGCCTCTCTCTTCCATTCCTACTCTCTCTAACCTTACTTTCCCTGACTTCATTCTGGTTATGCTCTTTGTGGCTGGCATTCTGCAACAGATGTCCCCTCTGTTTCCCTCACCTCCAGCCTCTCCTCCCACCAGTCCGTCCTCCATACTATGGCCAATTATCTTGCTAGAAACACAAAGCTAAACTGTTCACTCCTTGCTAAGAGACTTTCTGTGGCTCACTGCATATAGCTGGTAGGATCTGGTAATGAAGTCTAGGGGGGCTGTGAATACTCAGAGACTCTGTGTAACGTTTTGGGCATAGGTGTGTTAGTAACATATTTCTGGAAACAGGATCCATGGCTTTCATCAGATTCTCCAAAAATGTTTAGGTGTAGGAAGTCCAAATTATTAGTGTGGCACACAAGACCCTTCCTAACTTGACTCTAATAAACATTCTAGACTCATCTCTCTGCTTCTTCCAAACATACATGTCCTCTGTGCTCCCGTAACGGGATACGGCGTCACACACGTGCTGGACCTCTAGTACTGTGGTCAGGATCTTGCTATGGCCTAGATTCCTCCCCTGACCACCTTGCTCACATCTTTTTACTTTCCTCCCCTCATATACTGTTGCTCCTGCTTTAAGATGCTGCACCAACGCCATCTTCTAGTGACCCCTTCTAGCCCTCTAGGCATGAATGTAGAACCCATCCCTTGCTGTCCTGTGCACTGCTGTCCTGTGCATTGCCAGGACTTGATATACATGGCTGCTTTAGCATTTGTCAGCCTCCCTATTGTAGTTACTTATTTACACACCCATCCCCAGAAATGAACTGTGTGTTTCTTAAGGGCTGTGACAAAGATGAATATGCCTTTAAATATGCCCAATGCTTTGTAGAACACCGGATATATAATTGGTCTCAGTGAATATTTGTTGAATGAATAATTAAGACAAGGCAGGCTGGGACAAGTTGCAGTTGAGTGCCTAATTCCTAACGGCTGTCAGTTTTCACTTTTGTTCATGGACTTTCAGATTCTCTACAGACAGAGGGGAAAAATACACGCAGAAGCTGCAGATAAGCAAAGGAATGGGAAAGAACAAAAAATGATTCTGAGCCATGGGGGAAAAAAAGAGGATCACATTTCTGCTTATTCACATGTCTTTTTATGCCAATTCTAAATTTACTCAAAATGGATAAAGCTGAAAGATGATTAACCTGTCACAGCTTGCCTTAATCTGGCTTAATCCAAGTCCTACATACTTCTTTGCCAGAGGTCCTCACCACTGAGTAAACAATCGGCAACACTTGGGAAGCAGTACTTTTTGGAGAAGACTGTGCTGAGATTAGGAGGGATGACTGAGAATAGGAATGAGGAGAGGTGGGTGAGGAAGTCCTGACTTAATTAAAGGCATAGGCCTCTACCAACAAAACAGTAAAGAATACTTATGCAATCATGTTTTCATGAGTGCAAAACTTAGTCCAGCCTAAATAGCCATGGGTCACACAGAAAGATGTAAAATCGACCAAAATCAATCAAGAAAAATGACCCGAGAGAAGCAAATGTTGGTACAAATTGTATAGTAAGAGTTTTGAACTTGGGATACTATATTTCCATTAGAATCTCTTCAAAAATCTTAAAATTCAAATAATCGAAATCTGATGCTAAATTAAATTAATGGAGACAATCTATGAAACTCTTAAATGCAAGGGCTGGCTTCAGTTCAGCTTTGCCCTCCTGGTGTCCAACACGGGGCTTGACACAAGTTTAACATTCAATAGATATTGAGGGTTCAACTGATTTTTTGTAAGCATGTTGATTTTAAAATATTTCAGAGAATGTATTTAAATAAAATTGATGGCTGGGCGGTGCCTGTGGCTCAAGGAGTAGGGCGCTGGCCCCATATGCTGGAGGTGGTGGGTTCCAACCCAGCCCCAGTCAGAGACTGCAAATAAAAAAAATAAAAAAAATAAATTGATGGCAAAAATTTCTGAACGGGGATCCAGGCTGGGCAAAAACATTTGGCCATTGTGATATGTTCATTATCCCCTTGACTTTGCCATTTTGGCATTTTAAGCAACTTCGTTCTCTGTGCCTCAGTTTAGTCATGTCTATGAGACGGAATTTCGACCAGATAATTTCTAAAATCCCTCTAGTTATGAAAATGTCCAGGACTCTAAATTAGGCTGTTCCATTTTAGCATATTTCCACGTCAGTCTTCTAATCCGTAAAATGGGACATTTGCTCAATTTACCTCACAGATTTGCTACAAAGACTTTTTAAAAGGTAAAAGTGCTAATATATGACCGAGTGTTGAGCGGTATAATTAGTAAATGAAATCCAAGTAGAGGCAGTCCTATTGCTTCAGCCCTAAGAAATGTTTCATTATAAAGCAACTAACTGTTTAAAAAGAGAATCTCCATTTGGTATCTCCTTTCTGTGCTAATAAAATCATTTACATCCAGAACCTATGGCAAATCCTATGGAGTGACTTCTGAATAATAAACGAAATACTAATTTGCACTCTGTACAATAAATGGATTCTACTTAATACTTTGAAAATCAATACTTGTAAGCAAAAGTCTCCCAAATGATGGGATAAAAGTCTGATTTGATGGTCTTTGGTTTTTGTGTTGGCTTAATTTTTATCTGAATCTTCCTTTCCCCTATGTTTCTACTAGAATGGCTATATCCATACTCTTCATGACATACTTAGTTTTGTGTCAGAATAGAAACTCTTATTGTGGTTTTCGAGTGTATACGTTAGAGAGGTTTATTTAATATTTTTATTTACAGATATGTTTTCCCCACATACTGAGTCCTCTATCAATAATTGAGAGTTTTGGTATAACTACAATAGTCAGGCTGTGTATTCTCTAGTTAACTGAGTTATTTCATAAATATACTATCCTATAATTTTTTCTTTAAAATCTTATGTGCATTAGATTGTAGTATGATTTCCTTATTTTAAATAACTGCAAGAAATACTTTGGCTTTCTAAAGTGCTTGTATTTTTCAGTCCATTATAATTTGTCATCATTATCTGTAAACAGTACGAACCTACTTGTGTTGAGAAATAATAATGGCAATTAGAGACAAATAGGGTTGTCATCTCTTCCTACCTTCTAGTCAATTTCATTGGACGTATTTATGCTTTTGAGCTGGCTAAATTCCATGTACTGTTAGCATTAAAAAATCATAATTGAAAAATATCATTCAGTATTGTATATACGGCAAGTAATACCATCTTCTATTTATTTGTAAGTTAAATACTAATGTCAAGGAGCCATTAGCAAAATCATTTATTAAATGTTTATTCCCATATGAAATATAATATTATCTTTGTGATTCCTGTGAGCCCTCTCTGACTCTCAGTGCTTGCAAAGTAGAAGTAAACACTTTGAGAGTTCGTGAAGCTTAATTTTTGCTTTCAATGTGCAAGCATTTTGTCTGTCACTTTTTTCAGCAGAAGAGTTCTCTTTCCTTCAGCATCATTCAATATCACTTAATGGAGGAATTCTATTTATATTCATCACATTAACATCCTTAGCAATGTGAAATGTTAATAGAGTAATGTCTAAAGAAGTATTATAATTACTAAAATGCCTCAGGAATATATTAAAATGGATCTTGGTCACAGACAATATCAAGATTACTAAGGCGCACCACAGGCATCTTTTTTAAAGCCTGTTTTGTAATAAGCAGAGAAAGGGAAGGTGCTAAATCATGGCTTACTACCCATGTCCCCACAGCCTTTCTGTCTCTGGTGCTGGGCCTCAGAAATCAATTTCACACACGGCTGCTATCAGCATTCTTTGAGCTATTAAGACGAAAGCACTTTCTCTTCTTTTTATTAAAACCAAGCTCACTTTTATCTCGTAGCTCCTGCTTTGTGCTCCCCTACCTTTACTTTCCACTTTGTCAGTGCTAAGGGTTAAACTGTCTCCTGTTTCCCTTCCTTTCACTTGGAAACCTCTTGAAAGGCTAATCCACATTCCCTGCACCCACTTCCTCAATGCCCCCAAATTCCTTAACGCTTTGCAGTCTGGCTTCTGCATGCCACTTGACTGACTTGGCTCCTCTGAAATTCATCAGGACCCTGTAACTCACCACATCCTGCAACCGTCCCTCACCTCCTGGTGGGGAATAGCTGCCCTGGTTTCTCTGTCAGTGAGCACTTGCCATCCTCCTCCGCCTCTCCTTACTCACTCTGACCACAACTACCACCACCCCCAAAGTCCTCTCCTAGGGCTCCTGCTCTCCACTCTGCCTGCTGTGGATCTCACCCACTCTCTCTAGCTTGCACTGTCTTCTGTTTGTAGGTGATTTACAAATATACATCTTTCAACCTCCAAGTTTTCATTTCCACTTACCTGAATGCCTTGTTAGTACTTCAAATGCAAGATGTCTAAAACCAAACGCAATACAGTAGAACCTCTGTAAGGTGACTTACCCAAGGGATTGTAACATGCTGGTCAACACAGAGGTGCTCAACATAAGGAACTAGGCCTTCTGTATTCATAAATACATGTGGTGAATGTCAGGTCTGTGAAAAATTAGGTCGACTTAAGGAAGTGTCAAGGTAGGGAGGTCGTCAACTATTGAGGTTCTACTGTATTTGGGGCCCCACTCTTGTAGCGGTCCTTCCTCCAGCACGGTAATAAGCATCTCTAGAAGACACGCCCTCTTTTCCAGCCACGTGTGTTGCTCCATCCAGCATTCGCCTGTACTGCCTCTTCTACATAGGCAGTACTCCTTTCTGTCCCCCCCTTTCCATTCTATCTGCCATGGCCTAATGTGGACTCTTCTCACTGTCATCATGTGCTTGACACACAACTGGTGGACCAGCCTGCTTTTGGCCTTGACAGGTCAGTTTCTCAGTGGCCTGGCTCTTGGTGCACCAGGACATATGCAGCAAAAGAGCTGCACATAAGCCTGGAGGAGTGGTCTGGAAGGCCTTGAGTCCGGCCAAGGGAATGATCCTTGAACAGAATGACCATTGGAGCCAGTAAAGGGGCATGATTGGGCTATAAAGTTTCCAAAGTAGACTTACTCTTAATTTATTTGATCGTCATAATATACTTATGAGGCACTGAAGATTTATGGGCATTTTAGAAAAAGGGGGGATTGAAGAGTTACTGTCAAAAGGAAGAGAGAAATCCAGCTTTCAATCATTTCCCCAAGAATGGGAATAGAATCTTTTTATGTCTAATTAAGTAAGTGGGATATATGTATGGGTAAGAGTAAATAAGTCATCCAGACAGGAATTAAACTTAGGTGTCAGAGGAAAATAGTGGGAAATATGATCAATTTGTACTTAGTCTGGTACCAAGGACATCCAGAAAAAGAAAAATAAAGAACATAGAAGATTAGATGAATAGTATGCAGAAGTCAGAATACTCTCAGGGTATCTGTTTTATTTTGTTCCTTCAGATTGGGCTCAGGGAGCCTCTAATTTCCATCTTGTACAAAATAATTTAATAAGGTCATGGTGCTTATTTTTGAAAAAAACATTTACACATCCAAATGGATGGCAGAGTCTATGATGTCTTATCAATTGGAAGGTTTTTGAGTCTCTCTGTGCAGGCTCTGTAATCGGATAGGATAAACACCACTCACAGCGTGCATCATAATCCTTCTCTCTCACACACACGCATGTTTATAATTTACAAAGTGCATGTGCATCGACTGTGTAAGTTATTAGAACCAGTATATTATCCCTAAAGAGAAAAGGGGCCCCTACAGTTTTTTATTGGGAGGGTTATAAAGTATCTTCAAAGATAAGAGCTATATCTCATAACATGTAAAAAATGTTCAGGACATTTTAAATATTCAGTTAGATCAGGGGTTATCAATTCTGGTTGCACATTCAAATTACCTGGGAACTTAAAAAAAATTACCAATGTCTGGGCCTCTGCCTGGACCTATTGTATCTGAATCTCTAGGGGAAGGGAGGCTGGTGGCTACTCAGACACTGTGTTAAAAGTTCCTAAGGTCATTTTTGATGCAGAGGAGGGTTGAAAGCTGTGAATTAGACAAGCATTTTTAAGTGAATTCACAGGATGACTTGCTTGAGCCAACATTTATGTGTATTCTGTCTTAGAGTCCCTGGCTTCAGTAGGCTCCAGACCCCCACCCCATATTTAAAAAGCAATCTTAGTTCTTCCTCTTAGTCCCTCTCTTTGAGATTGCATGGGACACCACTGTGACTAGGCAAAACTCTCAGCCTGTCTTTAATCAAGGAAAAGACAAGAGATTGGTTTCTGGAAATTCTGGCCTTGCAGAGAGGGAGTAATAATTGCTGATGTTTACTGGGCACGTGCTCTGTGTGGGGAGTATAGTGCTAAGTACGTTTCATGAATCATTTTATTAAACTTCACCATGACTTTCTGAGGTAGATGCTATAATTGATGCCTGTTTAACAGGCAAGAAAACTGGGTCACAGACAAGAGTGAAGAAGCTCAACTAGTGAAGCCAGGATTTGAACCCCGCAGTCTGGCTCAGCAGTCATTGCTCCTGATCACTGCTCCAGTGGTTCTCAGACTTTGCTGAACATCAGAATCACCCGAGTGCTAATAAATACACAGAGGCCTAGGCTCCTTGAAGTAGAAAGCGCCTGGGTATTTGTATAATTTGAACAAGAGCCCCGCTGATTGTGATAGTGGACAAACACGAGAAACTATTGCACTACAGCACACTTGCTTATAGATAAGAAAAAGACTGTAGGCAGGGAGCTTTGACCTTCCTAGGGGACAGAATGGAGCTAAGGTAGGAGCACGTACAAACTCTCTCCAGTACTTCAGGTCAGGAGAGATGAGCAAAGAAAGTCAGGAACCATCAGCATCAGAAGCTGGTGAAAGGGAGGGTGTCATAATCATATTCCTGCATCTAAATCTTAAGTCTAGCTTTGCTCTCATCAGTTAGATAGAAGGACCCAGATACAGTATTGCACTGAATCCAGGAGTCTCATTACTATTTTATGTACCATTATGAAGCTTTTTAAAAAATGCCACTCACTAAGCTATGATCTGCTATCAATTATGAGATACATTTGAGTTTCTAAAATCAAGAAAACAACGTGTATCTTAGGATGGATGAAATACGGTACAAGCTGTGAACTCTAATGAACTTGGTTCCGAAACTGTGGAAATCACTCAGCACATTGGGAGGCTCCTGCTAACAAAGGCCAAAAACATAGTTCAAACAACATGGAAAAGAATCTGTGCTGCATATTTTAATATGATTTGTTTGCTATAAGAACTGAATACATATACATGGAAAGTTGAGAAATTCACAGCACGGTTTAGGTTTTAGTGTTCCATTTTCTTTTCTGTGAAATGGGTTATGGTCAGGCTTATCTGACATAACATATATAAATAAGTAACACAGTACTTGGCAGCAGGAGGAGACTGAAATTCACATCCCTTTTTCTCCTTTTGCTAAATCTAAAGAGATGTTAATCCTGTTTTCGGTCAATTTCAGGGAAGATGGGAGGAAAGTCAAAGTGGTAGATGTCCAAAATTAGAATGAAAGCCAGAAGAATTATATGATTTAAAACCTAAATACTTATTTGATGCTGTTCCAAAGCAAACCTACTTTATGAGGTGAGGGCGGGCTACAATCCATTTCGTACTAATGCTGTGTAAAGAGCTATATACACATCAGAGACTATTTGTTTATAATTAGGAGAAGAAATTACATATACATAGGATTCCAATGTCTGATTAAAAATCTGATGCGTTAGCAATCTGATTTATAGAGAAAAAATATAAAGCATATATGTGACATTTAACTCACACTATAATAAGACTTGTGAGTTATCTTTTTAGTCAAATTATGTTTTTAGTATAAAATGATGAATTGAGGTATTTCAGATATAGCTTGATTATTTTCTGAAGACCATAATTAGTATTTAACCAGGGCAGATAAATTCAGACCCTCAGTACTCCATCTCTTTACCGGAGTTTCAGCTTCTTTCAAAGAAAACCTCACATATGGAGCCCATATTAGATAACGTGGAGTGCTGTAAGCATGAGGGTAATGATATTTGCTGGCATCCCATAGAAAGATTCATAATTGTGACATAAACCCAGAGAGTTGAATAGGGCACTCTTTGGTGAGAAAATAGATAAATAACTACATGTGGGAAAAATACCACAGCCTCGAATGACAATAATCACTTGAAGGTACAAAAATGACTGCATGTGGGGGCTTTGTGTGACAGGGCAGGTCATAAAGCTTTCAAAAAACACAGGACTGCCCTTTTGAAATAGCTTCAATTTATTTTGAAAGGTTCACTCAATGTGAATACAGGGTCAAGTCACAACAGTTTGGCAATCTCTTCAGAAAAGGCTGGGCCTGAATTCGTTCTTTGCTAAGTGACAGAGAGTTCTTAACTTTTTAGGATACTGAGACATTTGTTGCTCCCCAAAGGCCTTTCATGATTTGGAACAAATAATCTCCGAAGGTTAAGGTCAAAAATTGTAACGGGGCGTCCTGGAATGCAGTTATTCACTCTTTCACACCTTCAATCAGTAAACCTGGATTGGGCACATCCTCTGCACCAGGCCCCCCGCTCTGGGCTGTGTGTTAAGCAGAGGGACCTAAAGAGTGCTCACACCAACTGGAGCTTGAAGGCCTCAGAGGCCTCAAGATGTAAGGCAGGGAGCCCAAGGGAGGGCTTTTCTTACCAATAACTAGGTAGCCTGAACTGGTGGACAGTTCAGGCTGGACTCTAGACCTTCTTTTTCATCATTGCTGCTGCTGCCTCTGTGGCTTCTTAGCATGAGAGGTGCGATGATCTTACACCTTCCACCTCCTTTGTCCAGGCCTCTGCACTCCATGTGACCACCAGAGGTTTTGTCTTTCTAAAATCAAACTTGGCTCCTGGATGGGGACTGCAGGACCCCTGCCTGAGCTGGCTGTGCTCCAGCTATAGGGTTTTACTCACTCTTCCTTGAGCTCACCTTCTCTTCTCTCCACTGGCCCTTTGCCCACACAGGCCCCTCTGCCTGGAACGTCCCCTTCTTCCAGCTCTTACTTCGTAGTGAACCTCCATGGGGTGATTCTCTGCCTAGGATGGAGCCAGGGACACTGTGGATGACGAACAGCAGCATCCTTCCAGTTCTTTGTTCTACAGTACCTCACATCCTCTGTTCAGCCTCAGTCTGTGCTGTCTTTTGAAAACCTTGTTTAGTTGTCTGTGAACTTTCTGGGGGTGTGACTGTGTCTTGTTCTTCTTTGTGCCTCAAGGAAGGTGACTGGCATAAAGCAAGCCAGACCCTGACACGGTTTTTACTGAAGCATAAAGAGAAAAGTTAAGGACAAAGGATAGCCTTCCATAAAACTAAATGTGTTTGTATTTTCTTTTTTTTTCTTCTGAAATTATGGACCTAGAACTTGTGACTTTTTCAAAAGACCTTTAATTTCTTGCACCAGGGAAAGAACATGGGGAAATTGGGCCAAGAATGAACTCTGCCTGGGTTCAAATTTATACACTGGGCTGAGTAACTTCTCAAATACTATATAAACTTTCTTTGCCTCAGTTTCCTCAACTGTAAAATGGGGAATGTGATTGCTCTATCCATAGGGTTCTCATGAGAATTTGACAATGTAATAAAAGTGTGTTTTATATCAAAGCAAATACTCTCTTTAGTACTAATGAATGTTATATCATTTATGAAACTATAGATAGTGGTAGATTTCTATATCTCTTATCTACTTCCACACTAATCCTTATTTGTTTTTTAAATTTTAATGGTCTATAAAATCCAAGTCTGAGAATCACATCCCTAAATTATCCAGAACTCTAACGTGGGAATGCATTGCTGGATGGGTTTCTTAAAATCAAGGTTCTTGAGTCTGTAGCCAAACAATCGCACTCATAAGAGCTCCAGCACCACCAAGCTGAAGTCAGCAAACCTTCTAAGGGAAACCTTCTACATGTGACAGCAGATTGGCCTTTAAGTCACTTGAATGAAGGGCTGGTTTAAAGGTTTCCCTACTTAAGCATAGCTCTAGATGGAAAAGACAGGTGTTTATGTATCAAATAAACACAGAGCAAAGTAATACACTCATTAAGGTTAGGTTTCAGTATTACTAAAAAAGAGGATTTCAAGGGAGAAAATGGGGGCATAAAGAAAAGAAATGACCTTAAATATAAATCTTTAGAGATTTAGAGTTTTTCTAACACATTCTTTCTTGAATCACTATAAATAATGAATTAATGTGTCTATTTCTTTAGGCAGAGACCTCCTTACATCAGCAATAGTTAAATATACAGTTTAAAGAAAATAGTATCATGACAGCAATTTAAAACCAATGGAAAGCACTGGACAATTAATTCCTGTCTTCCCCAGCCCTGTCTTAATTTCCTTCTTAGAGCGTATGTTGAAAGACCCATCTTTAGGACCATGTCTGTTTTATTCCTCACAGTATACCTCCTGCCCAGCACAGTGCCTGGTGTACAACAAACTCTCAATAAATACACCATTTTGCACTACAGGACAAGGAACTTAACTTCTTGGAGTCCTGCCACCACATACAAGACCCTACATGAAGTTATTTTTACATCTACATCACTAAATTATTCCAATTTTTTCATTGATTTGGAAGCAAAAGAAATGAAGCTCCTTGATCTGACACAGATCTAGAAAAAGAGACAAGTTTTACAGATTTTAGTTGCCTATTCTTATCCTGGTCATCTTGACATTTATAAACCAACCATGATCCTTAAGTTTTAACTCAAGATTATTTTCCAGATGTTTCACTAGTTCCTTCTGAACATGACATTTCAACATTTCAATACCTCTCTATCAACGCCAGCCTGATGGCCCTTCTTTAAAGGGACCACACAGTGGAATAGAAAGGGAACAAACTCAGTAGGAAGGTAGGCTTTTGAATGGACCTAGATTCCAGGATCTGGATCCTAAATACTAGATGTTCTTAGCAAATATGACTCAAATCTCTTTGTAGACATTTATATTTTAAAGTTGATTATCTGTAAAATGAAAGGGCTAGAATAGGCAATTCACTTATTCAAAAAAAACTTACATTGAATGCTTTGTGTGTCTCAAACTTTTTGCCTGATGCTCGGGTTGCAAAGGCATTCAAGACAAAATAAACCAAACTCCTTCCTTCAAAGAAATCCTGACAACTGGGGTCACATTCTACATATCTCAAAGATTCCCTTTAAATCCAAAATATTATGAATCTATGACCTGAGAATTTAACTGCTAATTAAACTAACTCCATAGCAGTAATTTCAAAGCATGTTTAATATCTCAGACAAGCTACAAACCCTAAGGTAAAAGTGTGTGGCACATCAGGGAGATTGTATCAGGGCTCAGGGACAAATGGGTGTAATAACTATTATGAAAGAACAGGCTATTTCTAAAAACTTTCCCTCCAAATCTTACTTCAGCACCTGAACAGTAGGAGTTCTTATTGTTTCCATTACCCCTTTTATTTCTGGTTGTATTGAAGAAGTACAGTAACCTAACAATACTCTTACAGACTTCAAATGACGACTGAGATTATAGGCTGAGAAATCGGACACCCTACCATACCTTACTATGGGAACAAAGTGAGGTATATTTATTTTATTGGACAGTTTGAATTTATTATAGGTTGCTCACAATTTCCTCTCTCATTTCTTTAATGCTCTTGGAATTTATATCAGGATGTCTTAGGTTATCACACTCCCCATCCCAACACTTATGCCAACAATCTGAACTGACTTAGAGAAAGTCCCTGGACAAAAATTGAAGGGGAAAATACCCAAAGCTTTAGTTGGAGAATGGCAGAAGCTTTGGAAAAAAATCTGAAAAAGCAATGAAGATGAAAATGGAAACTCCGTGAAAATTAATGTAGTGTAGAATTGGCAAACATACCACTTATTTCTTTAAACAAATAGAAGAAAGAACCCGCTTATGTGGTGCACCCAAATAATTCACAGGTGGTGAAACTATTAGAGGCCAGCAATTTCTTGCCTCAGAAGTGGAATAAATCTTTTGTATTGTAAGTGGCGTATGCTCACACACATGATTTTTCTGCCATTTGCTTTCTTTTGACCATGTTGCTTTTGAGCCACAAGATCATTTTTGTTTTATTGTAATTAATTTATTTTAATGAAGATGAGAGATGTAACCAGTTTAGTAATTGTGCTTATAGAAACACAATTCCAAATGAAAAAAAAAATTTTTTTTGCATGCATTTTGGTTGTTGAAAAGTAGACACAATAGGGTGGGTGTGGTGGCTCATGCCTGTAATCCTAGTACTCTGGGAGGACCCAGCAGGTGGATTGCTTGAGCTCAGGAGTTTGAAACCAGTCCGAGTAAGAGTGAGACCCGGTCTCTATTCAAAACAGAAAAACTAGCTGGACATTGTAGAGGGTGCCTATCATCCCAGGTACTTGGGAGGCTGAGGCAAGAGGATTGCCTAGTTCGAGAGATTGATATTGCTATGAGCTATGGCGATGCCATGAGACTCTACCCATGGCTACAGAGCAAGACTGTCTCAAAGAAAAGGAAAAGAAAGAAAGAAAGAAAGAAAGAAAGAAAGGAAGGCAGGAAGGCAAGAAAGAAAGAAAGAAAGAAAGAAAGAAAGAAAGAAAGAAAGAAAGAAAGAAAGAAAGAAAGAAAGAAAGAAAGAAAGAAAGAAAGAAAGGCAAGCACAATAGGGGAAAGCTCATGTAACATTGTAGTCTGGCAATGGGATTCCCCAGTGACAGTAGGGCTGATAAACACTCTCTAGATGCTGGTCTCATAATGATATTAATAACAATTTACTTTGAGAATAGTTATTCCCTAAAGAATTAATCTCAACTAAGAAACTTTTCCAGTTAGTTATTTGGCATAAAATGATATTCTGAACTGTAGAAACTGTAAAAATACATTGCTTCTCGACCTTCTGGTTAAGATCAAGTAAAATTATAAAAATAATTTTTAATGTTTTAAGTCAATTCATGAAAACTACACATTTATAACCCAGGGGAAGCTATAATTTCCCTTTCCATCTGGCTAAGAGGGTTAAACAAGTAGTGTCCAAGCAGGTGCAGAAGGGTTCTTTGTAAGTGAACCAGCTTATTGATCAACTGAAAATAATTATGGCCACTATGGAACTGTTGCCTGTAGAAGAGTTATCGTTTGAAAATTTTAAAAAACAAAATGCCCAACAAACTTCCAAGCTATCAGGACTTGTGTCTTATTCTATCTTCCATGGAAACTTTATCTATCTCCACTGGAGCCTGGCTCTGTGTCTGCTAGACAGTTGGTCTGCACATGAAGGAAAGCAGTTACTCAAACTGTTATAGTTCTTTGGAGCTTACAAAGCTCTTCAACAATGAACAGTACCTTTGCATCTGTCAGTGTCCTGGAGCATTAGGTGGAAAGTGCCACGGTGCCTGGATGGACAGACCAGAAGAGCTTTGTGACTGGCCAAATCATGGAGCTACAATCAGCACAGCAGCCCAGGTGGTTCTGCCCTAAAACTCGGGCCCTTTTATTGCATTTGGACACTTCCAAGAGAAATGTGGCAGAGATAGTTTGAGACTAGGTACACTGAAGAAGTGGGGTTTACCTTACATGCTGCTGTGTGGAACATCTGCTTTCTTTGCTGTTGGGAGTCTGCCCCCTTCTCAGTCACTTGTTCACTCTTTGATTTTCTGACATTCTGTCTTTAGAGAAGCTTCAGTGCTGCCCCTTGGTTTCTGCTTCTCAGTGTTTTTTTTCTATTGTCTTCTCCTTGGATCTGTGTGGCTGTGTGTGCTTGGCTTGGTTGCCTGGTCCTGATTTGTCCCAGGAGATTCCAGCTGTCTTATCACAGCCCTTCCTCTTCTGGTTTCTTTCCACATTTCTAACCACTTCCCTGATCACCCTTGGATTCTATGTTTGAAAAATGAACTGATTTTCCTATTTTTCATGTAGCATTGACACATGCCCTCAACCACTTAGCACATTCTAGTAAAGCAGTAAATTGCAAACCACAAAGATAAAACCACCATTAGGATGATGTGGCATCTTGTTATTTCTCTTTCCCCATATAATAGATGGAAAGTGGTATTAGTACTTATGAGTAAGTATTATACGCATAGCATCTAAATTTGAAGCATATGTTATTTAAAAAGGTTTTCAGTATAACAAATGACACCATTCCCAAAATTTTAGCATTTTTACAAAAGAAGGGTTTATTTTTTGCTCATGGTTAAATAAATATTCACAGTGTAGACCTGTGAGGGTGACGGTGAGGAGCTGTGCTCCACGTACACAGTCACTGACCTAGGCCTTCCTCATGATGGCTTTGCCATTTCTTAGAGTCCTGAACTTTCCACCAGATTCTCTGCATCCAGCAGGTAGGTAAAGAGAGAGTGCTTGATGCTTAGAAGATAATGTGGGGGTGGGAGGTCAGGCTTAGAAGTGCCCAATATCACTTTAACTATATTCCACTGATGAGGACTCAATCACTTAGCACCATCCAATCACAGAGAAGGCTGAGAAAGATAGCTAATCTTTGTGTCCAGCAAGAAGAAGAAATAGGTTTTGATGAATCCATAGCATCGCCTCTCTTAAAATGAAAGTTTGTAAATACTTCCAAGTTTTATAAAACCGTGGCTAATGTAAATATCATTTTGTTCCTGAGGCTAAGCTTTATAAAGGCAAAAATACTTCAGAACTAAATAGATAAAAAAGTATATGAAACATGCAAAATGATTTATTCTAATTAGCAACAGCAAAAGAGATTGGGGTTCAACTGTTGTCCACCGTGTGGCTATGTATGTTTAAGGAAGACAGAGAGAAACCCAAAATATACGTCTTCTCTTGTGATGACATAGGGTGGTTGACTTGGTTTTACCAAAACCAGAAATAATGGAATGTTTCATATGTGAAATTAATGTTCACAGTTTCCCTTCCTACTTATACTTCACAGTCTTTTCAGCTTTTCTTGACAAGTCATCCTTATTTCTCCATTCCTTCCTTCATTCGACCACATTGACTGAGATCCAATTAGCAGGTGTTCTGAGAGAGGCAAGGGGAATAAGTCGCTCCTCTGCTGTTCCCACAGCGCTGTGGGGCAGAGGGAAGTGGAAGTGAAGGATGAGAAGCACGACGGCCGAGATCCACGCAAGGTGGCACGGGAACTATGAAACAGCACACTTGAAAACAGTTCAGAGATAATGGTTAATTATTTACGCCTTCTGACAAGCCCTAAGAGCTGACTTACATAGGTAGCTATCTATTGGTGGAATTTGGGGTAGGACCATTTGAACCTAGAAATTAATGATATTTCTTCTAATACCATGTAGAGGTTACAGTTAGTTATTGAGATAAAATATATTTTTATAGCCAAAATAGAAAACATTTGTGAATAGAGGACAAGATCCAAACTGACTAATAAATCCTGAGCTTCCAGGGATAGACAGTAAAGAAAAGGCCAGAGGTCACCGTCAGCTGTAGACCTCAGCCACTGGGGCCCTTTCTTGACGGGGTAAGAACACTTTCAACTAACGAACCATCCTCTAGGCTGGGGGCTCCAGTTAGCACAGTCCCTGGGAGGAGAAACAGAACAGTTAAGCTTTATTCAATGTAGGTTTTAATCTTGAAGTTCTGGAATTGGGGAGATTTAGTCATTTATTTTTGAGCTCATGGAAAGAAGGGGCTGATAGCAGCAGCTTACCCCAGTTAGCAGGCAGGCTCCCCACACAGCTGTGCTGGCCTATTTCAATTAGGATCTTTTTGGACTTACATCACCTCTGGTATGCCAGTCCTAAGCCGCTCATGAACCAGTACTGCCAATCAAGCCAAAATCCAACCACATGGTATGGTTTTTATGATGTAGACAGAAAACGACATGCACTTGTCTCATTCTTTTGAAAGCACAAAGTTTGAAGCCAGCTCTCTAGAAGAAGAAAATTAGTAACAACGACAAGCCTGTACAATTTGATTTAGATACATTTTCCTGTGATTATCTCAACATACTTAACCAGTAGGTTATTCATGGTGATTCAAGAATGCTCTCACTCAAGAAAAGACTCTGGTCCTCACGCTATGAAGAGGTCACTTCTAGGTCACTCTACTCTTGAGACCACAGAAATAGTAGAATATGCTTGCCGAGGGAAGGGCAGAATGAAACTTAAATAATTGGACCTGAGAACATATCATTCCTGGAACCTGAAAGAGACACTAATTAAAAGCAGAGCTGTCACTTGACCAAAGAAACTGTACTATGTATATGAAGTTAGGAAACATCAAAAAATGTGAAGAATTAGAGAACCATTATAGTCTCTATTAGTCTTTTTCTCCCTTAATTTAGTCCAGATAGTTAAGTAGGTTGTTTGTATATACAAGGTACTCTACCAGGTGCTCCAGGAAATGCAGAAATTCATACAACACTGTATTTTTCCTGGGAAAGTTTAAAATTATATTTTAATGAAGTCATAGAAAAGGGCAGAACCAAAACACCAGACTGTGTCTCATCCTAAGGTAATTCCTGTGCAAAAAGGACCCAAAAGAAACTGCGATGAAAAAAAAAAAAAATGAGTTACTTGTACAGGGGCCAACCACATTTTACTGATAAAAACTGTACAGTTGACTTTAAATTTGTTACTGGGATAGAAGAATGAACTTTGTGCAGCTCTTACGTCTGAGTGATAGCCTGGCTCATGAAGTGCTAGATGACTACTTTCTATTTTATTCACAAGTGATGGTAAAGGGACATCGACATGCATTCACAGAAAGGAGCACACACATGCACACATATTCATTTACTCATTTTCTCAAAAGCAGTCAGTATCCACCTAATCTCCCAAGGAAAATCTTCTCTGGTGTAACAGAATTTTTCTGTAGTTCACTAGTGACCACTATTGGACATTCTTTCTTTAACTTTATACAAAGCAATAGAGCTTGTGTACATGAAAATAATGAGGGCCAGAAAGTGGTCCTGAACAGACTGAAACCTATAAACAGGAGCTCAAGAAAACAAAAATGTAGCTGATTGTGTCTAGATAGGAAATGTCATAAAAAAGATGAGAAACACAATGTGTAAATATATTCCTTACTATGTTCTGCAAACTTGATTTAAAGGCAATCTGGGTATGAGAATAAGCAATACATGCAGAGTGATCACTTAGAGAAAGGGGCTGTGCATATACACGGACGCACACACAGACACGTGCACTGCTGGAACGCACCACCGTCTGCCATAAATAAGGGATTTAACGTTCATTCCACAAGCTAATGGTGCTTCTCCCCATCCAAGATAGATCCACTTAGATAATAGTGGAAAACAGTGCCAGAGGGACTGAAGGGAATAGGCTATTGTGTTTGACTAGTTGCCATGTATAAATTAGTGCAGAAAAGAAAAAGAAATTCAACAGAATAACACATGTACTTTATTATAATCCCTAGTGTTACTATTGCAACTCTCACAATAGCAGGCAAACGAGCTTAAAACCACTTAAAAGAAACAAAAAGCAAATGCAAATTTGATTGAATGCCTTTGGGACAAGGAGTGATTTGACTTCAAGTGTAGATGGACACATATGTCAATGGCCGGTCATAGTTTCTGCCACATTCCTTTTGAGCTAAAGAATTGGGACAAAGGAGGGGGGATTTGAAAGGGGAATGGGATGGGAAATTGGGAAAGTGGTGTTACATGGCTCACTTTGACCTGAATATCAAGATGAAATCTCTGTCCTCTTGTGTCAAGAGTAAAGGAGAAGTCTGTGATAGATGCTTTGTGCATGAAAATATGGAGGTGCCTAAAGCAGATACACAAGACACAGGGAGCCCATTCTCTAGGGAATAATGTTCTAAGGGGAAAGGAGTTTGACAACACGGAGGCTGAATGACATTAGATATTTATACGCACTCAAGAACCAAGTCATAATACAGATGATTCAGCTGCCAAGGAACTGACGGCTATTTTTGATGAGGTAGAAATGGGGCTTGTCACTAAGCAGAATGTTTGTCAATGAAGTTAAAGAGACCATTAGAAATTGCTTTAAATAATTCTAATAGTAGACAGACTCCTATAATGTATGAAAGAATTAAAGAAAAAAACAAGCCCCCCACTTCAGTTTCTCTATCAGGCCCTGAGGTTGAGCTAATGATGATGCCACATTCTAGTTCTAAGTCTACTACACATCAGGCCAAGGTCACCTTCTTTTAAGCCAATAATTTAATTTTGGCCACAAAGTTAAAGGTGGAAGTTAACAAGCAAGTGTAACAAATGCACATCACATTGTACAAATCTTTAATTTCTAAGATAATGCAAAAGGCTACAATATCTCTAACAAAGTACAGACCAACCCACCTCATTGCTTCCAATATTGCTAAATATTTGCAACCATATTCATAGTACAAACCAAACAAGTTATGCTCTCTCCATTACTTGATCTTTGGGTTCAAATAAAAGTTTGTTTCCTTATCTGTAAAATGGGCTTTAAAATGTCTTATTTGAATGATTATTGTCGGGGATTCATTGCAACACTTCCACCTATCCTAGTGTTTTGCACGTTCAGATATAAAATACATGACAATTATTATTAAGGCTGTTATCATTCTGCACAGAGATATACATAGACACTCACCAGTCAGTTTTTTTTTTTTTTTTTTGGTAGCATAACTCTCAGATTTCAAATTCATAAATGCAAGCATAAGACGAACCGAGGTGTGACTTCCTGTTGTCTTCATAATGCAATTATTGTAACTTAAACATAATATGTTTTAAGTCCTTCTGAAATAAGCACTTTTTTCCCCCACTTAAGTCTAGTCACATGCTCAGATGCATATATGAATATTCAAGATATCAAAGAGTGACAGAATGCCCTTACCACATGAGAAGCAAAACAATCTTTTCCCGAATGGGAAAGTTTTACTGACGCATAATGAGATCATAGTTCCATATGAAAATATCAAAGAAAGTAACGTGTACTAGTAATTTGCTGTATGATGCAATTTTATGGGAATATGGCACTCACTTTTTTAAAAAATCACAAAGAAAGAAGGAAGAGACAAACTAATGATGTATACAAGTAACACATCCTTTATGGAAAAAATCAGACACCTTTCATAAATTGCAAGCCCCACAAGTCATAAAGTACACCTAAACATTCTGTTCTTTATATTCTTCCGAGCAGCTAAAATGCACAATCCATTCAGGCTTCAAATTTAGTTTTCTTTTAAATTTCCACAAAAATACGAATATATTTTTATATTTCTAGCACTTGCAAGGCAGCATTATAATTTCTAAGCTACCATGATGCAAATTGTTAAGAAGTGGGAATGCATAAAACATTTAATCACTGCCTGAATTACTCTACCAATTGAATCTTCCTGGAGTTTTTCAATTTGTACTAAATGGATTGCTTTCCCTTTTCAAAATGATTGTGCAGATCAAATTCATCAGCATCTAATCAGAACAAAGCATTTCTTCTCCATCAATGAATCGATGCAGTCTATACACTGGCTACACTTTACCATGCTCTTTTATTGCCTTGTTACTTTCTGAGGAAGTGCTGGCATGTCAGAAATGTGACAAGGAGAGCTATAATCACGTTTGTTTGGATCAGTGTGTGTAAATTTTGGAACCGAATCTTCGGATGAGGTTTACTGAGCTGCCTGCCCAGAACACTCTGGTTTAAAAAAAAAAAAAAAATGCACATTGCTATTAATATTTTGAGTGTAGATTTTTTTTTGGACACTCAATGTTCATTTTCTGCCCATAAAACCAAGTATGAGTCACAACGGAACATTTACTTTGAGTCAAAAATGCAGCATGTACCGATCTGCAAAAGCAGAGCATCTTATCACTATGACCGTGGAAATCAGCCGTACAAAAAGTCATCAACTTTTCCCCTTCTTCAAAAGTAAATTTGAGATCCAAGACTGTAATCCTCAATTCATAAATACTGGTATTAACTTGTATCCATAAATGACTTGCAGTAATTATGAGCTATCCTCTGGGTTGGCTGTAGTGAGGCTCTCATTCCCCCCCTTTTACCTGGACCCGTAGCACATGTGCATCCAAGGGAAATAATTCATTAAAGGCAGTAGAGGAAAGCCCCTCACAACCTCGCTTTCAAAACCTTCCAGGAGCACCACAGTGAGTGAGTTTGATTTCAGGATGTCTGTTATCCAAATTCCAAGCATACACACCACCATTGATACCATGCTCACAAACTCTACACAGTATATCCCAAAGTTCATGGCTCAGTATCAGTATTATTATATAGATGTAACTAATTCCAGAAAGTCTTGCAGACTTTATTTTGCTTGGAAAGTTGGGGTTAAAATTCTGGAAGGTTTTTTTCCTTTTTTCTTTTTTTAAGTCATGTAAATTATTTTACCTGAAGTTTTAAGATAAAGATACACACATACACAGCACCCCAACGGCACCCAGACTCAGTGGCAATCGCAATGTACTGAAACGAAAAGGCATTTACCAGGAGCAGGAAAGCCAGAAAGAGCAGCGGTGTGCCAGGAGTTGCCCGACGGCAGCATTCCATGCCTGGATCCTTGCCGGAATCCGAATCGGACCCTGAATAAGCTGCTAAGTGCTCCTCTGCCTGCTGTCACATCCAGTACTGGTGCTAACACTCCAGCCCTGCCTATCGGCTTCCATCAGCCCCGCTCACATTTCCTGACCGAGGGGTGGGTGGGTGGATGGGTGGGGGGTAAGCTGAATGGAATCTCTCTCGGAGCAGGCAGCCAGCCAATCAGGCTCCTGCTAATCAGACATGCTGAATAACAAAGCGAGGGGGACCGAGAAAGTGTAACAGTGTGAGCAAAAGAGGGGGAGAAGGAGGAAAAAGAAAGGCGAGCCAGCGAGCAGCAGAGCTGAGAAGAGAAAAGCAAAAGATGCAGAATTGCAAAAGATGAAGCAGACCCCTGTACTCCTGAGGAGCCCGGTCAGTTCTTTGTGAGATGCGTTTCTATTTGCCATTTGCTTGTGCGGATGTCTGTTGCTTTGTGAAGTACAGTAGCTCCCTGTGACTGCGTATGGTTCCATTCAGGAGAGAGACTTAATCCCTGTCAATATATAACATATGCCATAAAGGGAAAGAACCATAGACCAAAACTGACTTACTGTGCCCTTTAAACGTGTTCTGGACAACAGCTTTATTCCTCCTCCATAAAGTTCCTCTTTACTTTCCCTCTTGACTTGGAAAAGGGATCCTATCTGAGTTTTTAAAAGTTCCTCACTAAAACCAAACAATTACAGAAGTTAATTGGTGCATCAAGAACTTCATTAAAAAAATAATAACACAGCAAGTTGCTTCTTTGTGAAGTGACAATTTAAAACACTCACAGTTTACTAATTCTAAAGGCACAATTAGAAATGTAGATCCCCTAGTTTAAAAAGAAGCCCTTAACAAAGACTCCAGGATGAGTGGGGCTGAAATTTGGGGGTGAGGAACAGCCTGGTTTTGACACCCTGCCAACTCTCAACTATCTGCTTGAGCAGCAGGAGGGAAAGAAAGGATGAATTAATTCCCTGGTTAATCCTCAAATCTTCTTTTAACCAACAGTTTCAGCCTCCTCCACACTTCACCCACGTCCTTGATCAGAGCTGCTACAATGCAGAAAGGCTGAACTGAAATTTACCTCTTTTTTTTTTTTTTTTTTTTCCTGTCCACTATTGCAAGAGGGTTGGACAGGGTGATCTTCCAGACCAGCCCAACCCTGGAGAAGTGCTAATGAGCAGTGAAATGACAACAGGACAGGGCCAGTAAGAGCAAAGAGAAGGTCATGAAGCTTCTGAAAAGGCTTAATCCACCAGCAAGCAAGATTTGACTCCACCAGAGGAAGATTTTATTACAGTCTTAGAAAAGTATCAAGTGCCAAACAAGAATGTATTTCCCCTTATCTGTAAAGGAAATCATTGAGTTTTGAAAGAATGAAATAGCAAATGTGGCCTTACATTTTCATAGGGGTGTCACGGGGAAGTTTTCCCTTTAGAGATCCACTGATAGCCCAGAAATATATGGGGTGGAGGTGGAAGGCATTTAGAATTCATGTTCTTTCCTTTCATTATTAAAAAATACTGACAAGAGGCATGAAACACACAAATATGGAAAACCTGAGCAAGCCACAGTGGGCATGTGAACACAGGCAGGTCTGCCTATATACATACCTGCAGTCTTGCTTTTCAAAAAGGTGAAGAAAAGCAGGTTGCTCAAGTTACTTATTTCGTAGAGTACGTCAATTAGAGAGGCAGGGACTTTAAAAATCCTGTTTTCAACCTTTTAGGAAAGTCAGTGGCATACAAGGATTCTAAAATACATAGAACAAATCCATAATGAAGAGGTTCTACTCTTCAAATATGCTTTTCCCTCTCAGAAAGATTAGTTTTACAAACGTCTCAAACACTAGATAATGCTCATAAGCTAGACAGTATTCACAGGTGGATGTAAAAAGGCTTGGCTGCTGTTATCTGAAATCCCCATCACATTAAAAAAAATGATGAGTGATTAAAATAAACTTTTCTTCCAAAAGCTGTGTTACAGATGTTTCTCTTGTATGCATTGGAGCTTTCTGCTACAGGTTTTTTTTCTTCCTGTCAGAGTCATTAGCTAAAAAGTTATAACTAGTTCTAGCACTACCTCTTCCCTCCTTATACATAAGCTTCACTCATTAAGCAGATCCAAAGGGAAGAACAGGTAGTGGGAAAGGAACAGTAGAAACTACGCTAGGAATGGGATAGCGTTTGTAGAGAAATAGAAGAAACAAATTGGCATCATTAGAAAATAGCTGGTAGCCACTGTTATGCTAGGCTAGCTTCTTTTTGGATTTGAAAATAAATGCTGCCTAGTTATACTAGGTCACAAATTCTGCCTCAGAGTTTTAATGATGTGCCAATGTATACGGTAAGACAGTCCCCTCAGTGATGTCACCTAATAGTGCACTACTTCAAGTCAAGACCTCAGTCGTTTGTTGAATGCCCGGAGGATGCGCTCTGCAGTGTCTCATGCTTCTGGTCCTTCACAGGGTTTTCTTTTCTGTTGGGAATGCCCAGAGAAACTAGGAAAAACAACTGCATGGTCCACAGTTACGCAGTGCAGGGGAAATGCCAAGTTTGCTGTAACTTTCAAGAAAGGAGAGCAAAATCAAACTGAATGAGAGTGACGGGGAAAGTTTTTGGAATGAACTAATTTTGATAATTACCAAAGTTTACATAATTCGTTCTAAGGGTCACAAAACCGTTTTAAATCTGCAATCTTATCTGACCTTTATGGCTACTTCGTGGAATTGGTTAAGTCCTCACCCATCCTTCTTATGTGGAAACTGAGGTCCCAAGAAGTGAATTGATCTGATCGAGGCCCCATTGGTTAGAAGTGGCCCTTGAACCAGGGTTTGAATGCAGCCCATTTCTTACTTAACGATGTCCATTTCTCTTTCTGTTTCTACCCACACACGTTCAGATGTTGACAGTGATGTGGAGAAGGGGGATGTTTATAGCATACGTGAAGGAGCAGAAGGTAGGCTCCCAGGGTTTACTAGGAGTGTGTGTTACCTGAGGATGGAAAGTATCTTATTTTAGTCTACAGCTTCTCAGTCTCCCAACTTTCTCATTTCTAAAGCCCTTTTTAGCACTGAAGAAAAAAATAACATAAAACCATAGGTAATCTAGAGCCCTACGAACGGCAGCCGGGAAAAGCCCCTCATGGCATCTGAGCAGGGCATTGGCCCTGTTCCTTTTTCCTCTTCAGGTATCTAAATTAAAGCCGTCTGCATGCGTCTGAGCAGCAGCCCCAGCAGAAGCCGTAGCAGCCGTAATGCCGGTTACTGGCTCCACGCACAATATATTAGGTGAAATGAAAGCAGAAGCAAGAAAGAGTGTCAGGGCTGTCTGAAGCATCATTCCAAATGGTATGGATTTAACAATACTTAATTTAAAAAACACCAGCTTGGACAGAAGCAAGCTGTTAGCATTCAGTGTGCTTTATGGCAGGAAAGAGTGAGCTAAATTTTCGGTATTTCTCTCCCCAGGGAGAATGGCTTACACTTTTCTCTCTGGAGCCACCTGCCTCTTCCTTGAGATGGAGCCTCTCTGCTGGGCCCTTCAGTTACAGGAAGTGGTGTGCAGAGGACACCGCCTGGGGGGCTTCGAAGAGCTTGGTAGGGCCTGACTCCCCTCTTTAAGGAGGTGGTTATGGTAGCGTCTGAGCCTTGCTTTCCTCGTGGGGATGTGGTGAAGTTGTTTGATTTCCCTGCCTAATTCTGAAAATTAAAAGGAGGAAATGGGGTAATTGAATAAGATAAAACTGCAGAAAGCAGACTGCTGTTCTCAGGGAAAGAACTGGAATCTAAGCACAACTCTGTAATTTTCCAATTCACCTAGCATCCATTGAGCACCAAAGCCAGGAGGACATTCATTAGAATTTTCAAATCATCCTTCACACGTGATCTAGGGTGACAGGAGCAGACACTCTATGAGGGAGAAAGTGATTATTATCCCCCAGGTGCAGGTGGGGAAACTGATCCTCTTATAGAACAAGTGGGTTCGTCAAAGTTATTAGTAGGTGGGAAGTTTGGGGCTGCATCAAAGCCTTTTGACTTTTCCCAGGATCGTTATCTGAGAAGTTGACTGAGGAAAGTAGCTACATGTATTGAGAGTCTTCTGTGTGTCAGGCACTGTTCTGAGGATTTTATTATTTGATGTAATCCTTACAACAACCCTATTAGGTAGGTGTATTTATTTACCTCATATGGATGTTAATTATGGTGGAGTAGCCATCAACATTCATCCAAACTACTGTCTTTTTGAAATTCAGAAGCCAGATACCCAGAAACTGTATTTTTCAGACTCCCTTGCAGCTAAGACTGGCTGTAATTTGAATTTGGCCACTCAGAAGTACTGTCCTAAAATTTAGAAGGAAGAAATGAGGCAGAGGCCACACTTGGCAATCCCTGTTTATAAAAATAGCTACAGGGAAATGTGGTTTGTCTGCAACCATGCTAACCAGTAGCTATTTTTGTGGCTATCAAGAGGCAGGCATGTGACATACAATTTATTTGCTGAATGAGACGTGGTGAGCCTGGCCTTCGCAGCCCTTACATTTTTATTCAACTTTCCCATTCCACAGACAACTTCTGGGTTGTGAAAGAGGCGGTAACTCCTGTGGCGATTCATTTCTGCAAAGTAGCATGGGGACATTCAGGAAGCTCAAAGGAGTCTTTTTGTTCAGCAACTTAAATGTTCTGTGTGTTATTTAATGCACTATAATACACCACTTTCAGTTTTAATAAGCAAGAATCAATGCTGTTCTCTGCAACAGAATCTTGACTGGTACTTCCTTTTTAACAGAGGAGGACACTGAGGCACAGAGATTTAAAGAACCTGCCCAAATCTTATACCCAGAGAAAGGAAGGGCCAAGATCTGAACCCAGGTGACCTGAGTTCATAACCACTAAGCTACACTGCCTCTTTAATAGAGCAAAACGCCACAGGAGTTCAGAGAAGGGAAAGGTCATTGCTGATTGGAGGACTTGTTGAGGAGGAAACAGAATTGAAAAAAAACCCTGGAGGTATGCAGCGATTTGGGGGGTTGAAAAAACTGAAGAAAGGCTTTCTAGGTGAGGAGAATCCAGTAAGCAGAGAAAGCAGGACAAGGTAAGACACATGTGTTTACTCAACCTCGTTTGCTTCTGCAGGTTGTTTAAGGGCTAACCATCTTTAGATTCGTTGTCTCATGGTCTTCCTGTCCCCCCAGGAACACAGCATGTCACCTATGGGAGGAGCCCAACATATTCAAAACTTGATTTGACTCATTTCTAGCTGCCTAAACACCAAGGGCTTCAGCTTATACTTCTTCCTGTGCCTAGAATGTTTAATTCAGGGCTTCGCATTCTGTAGCTACTTGGTTAAAATCTGTGATCCAGCCAGTAGCAGAAAGAAATTCTGGAGGCTACGAGGTATAGTGGAAAGAACTCAGATGCGGGAGCCAGACAGCTCAAATCCTAGCTGTTCCATTTGTTACAGAAGGGCACTAAGGAAATTAAGTACTGAAACTTTCTGAGCCAGGTTTTATTTGTTTGTTTGTTCTGTTTTAAGCATTTGCACAATCCACCCCCACCCCCACAGGGCAGGCGTGGGCAGGGAGTGAAAGATCTGCAGAGGTGTCTGACTCAGAGCCTGGTGCGGAGGAGACCCTATGTCAGTACCATTCTAGGTAGTGAGTAAGAGTGGCTTCTGTAACCAGCTGTGGACTCTTCTGTGCATTTGAAACCTAATAAAATTCTGGGAAAAATTACAATAATTTAGTTTCTAATTGTAGGACCACCCCCCCCCATAAAAATAAAACTCATAGCAGACCAGAGCACTGACCTCCATTGAGAGGATAGAACTGTTCACCACCCTCAAATCTGTGTTCTTTTTTCCCTCTTTTTCCTCCGAGATTTGTTACTGAATTAGATTTAATGTACACATACTGAGCACCTACTGTATGCAAGGCATGATACTGTAGAGTATTCTGGCAACAAATAAACTCTCCGCCTTTTTGACATAGAGAGACATCATTTTAATTGTTGAGGTTTGAATTACAGTTGTAATATTCATATATTAAACCCAACTGTAATACATAAATCCAAGGCCCTTGATTCCTAGTACAGTACTATTTCCATGACATCATCCTCCACAGATAAAATAATTATACCAGAGCCAGACAATAGGGTGAAGAGCTGTTAACAGATTTATAGACCATTTAGAGAGGGGGGAATTGAAATACAAAAGCCAAATTCCTCAGTTGGGCACTCAAGGACCTCCCTGATCTGCTTGCAGTTCTAGGGGAACAGAGAGCTGTGCTCCAGCCCAGTTGAATACCTGATAGGACCCAAATACTCCGGTCCTTAGACTCCTGTGGATTTGTTCGTTCTGTCCTTCCTGCCTAAAAAGTCCTGACTTCTACTTTTGCCTTGCTAAAACCTATCTTTTTTATTCTTGAAGACATAGCTCAAATTTCAGCTTCTCCAGAAAGCCTTCCTCTCATGGCTAAATTAAAAAAAAAAAACTTTTTCTTTTGTTCATTTATTTGCCAGAATATTTGTGATATTTTTGTATATTTGGGCACGTTCTTGATACATCATAATATAAGCCCCCTTTTTACTGGAAAAATGTCTCCCCCATTGTTTTATCATTGATTATATTGTTTTTACTAGTTATTAATTGTATAGACATTTTTAACTTGTCTAGGAATATAGATCATTTTCATTTCTGACTTCTAATGCTTCATGCTTTCAAAGTTGTCTTTCCCCCATTGTGGCAAAAACTTTTCTATCTTATTTTCTTTTCTTTCCCTCCCTCCTTTTTTTCTTTTTTCTTTTTTTCTTTTTTTTCTTTCTTTTCATCTTTCTTTCTTTTTAACAGAGTCTCAGTCACCCTGGGTAGAGTGCTGTGGCATCATAGCTCACAGCAACCTCAACCTCTTAGGCTCAAGAGATCCTCTTGTCTCAGCCTTCCAAGTAGCTGGGACTACAGGTGTCTGCTATGATCCCCAGCTTATTTTATAATTTAGTATTTTTATATTCGATTGTTTAACCAACATCAGTGGCAAATGGTCATTTTTTCTTTTTCTGCACTCACACAGATTTGTTCCCACATATTTATAGGTACTTTTCAAATGCTATCCTGTTTGTAAATAAAGTATATCTTTCTTTCCTTCAACTAGATTGCAAATTCTGTGACAGTAAGTATCAAGATTATGAAATCCTGTATTCATAGAACAAAGCATAGCCCCTTGTATATAAATGGCATTAGATAAATGTTTGTTAAATTAATGTGTGAGTTATTGACATATGTCCACCGAAATGGTAGAAGGAAAAAAGAAAAAAGCAAAGGAAAACAAAAACAAACAGGAGAATTACAAAAGAAAAGATGGTCTCTGAAAGCTAAGGAAAATATGGGTTAAAATTGAAATAAAATCTGAATTTCAGAAAAGCATAAAGCATGGAAAATTAGAGTACTCTTTCTCCAAAATAAAATTGATCACTGTGTAACATTTAATTTTATTCCTGTTATATGCTAGTCATATTTGTTAACACTAGTTAGATTAATTATTTCTCTTTTAAGTTAAAAAGATTATCTCACATCATAAATATTGTCACAAAGAAATATCAGAAACCATCAAATAAAATACTGAAAAATAACCTACAAGTAAGATTAATCTGCAAGATAGTTCATTTTTTAAACTATTGGTTTATTAAAATTTATAAATAAATTGTATATATTTATGATGTATAATGTCATATTTTGAAATATGTATATGTTGTGAAAAGACTAAATCCAGCTAATTAACACATGCATTACCTCACATACTTATGATTATTTATTTATTTTGTGGGGAAGGGTAAATTTATTTTTTAAGTCTCCAGGAAAGACATGGAATCTGTAGGTAAAACTGGTTATTTCATCTTTTCTTCTTGAAAATGTGGTGAACCTTTCTTTTGAAAAGACGTTTATGAAGGAACTTGGAACTCGGTAAGTATGGCAAAAATAACAACACAGAGAACTGAACGCAAGCCAACAACAGCAAAACCCTTACCATCTATGCAGGTGTCCTGAGGGAAAAATATGGGGTGCAGTGGAGAGAAACATAGCTAGGAATCCAGAGATTTATCTTTTTACATGTTCATTTCCTAGAAGTTAAAATCCTTAACTGGTTTCCCAGCTCACAAAATAGCAGTTATGGGAAGTTCCAAATATCAAGCGAGGAGCTCTTAACCCTAGAAAAGATTATAGGGTGGTAGCCAATCCCAGCACAATTTTGGAAGCAGTTTACAGGGATACGAGTCCTAGCTTTGAGGTTTCCTGCATAAAGACAAGCAAGTGAAAGAGGGAAGTCTGCAGCCGGCCACTTGAGCACTCCTAAGAGGACCACCAGTGGGGGCCTGTCTGTGATATACAAAATACAGAAACAGCAAGGTCCCAGGCACAGCCATGGCTATAATGGTTTTGCTGTGATCTATTTTAAAGAGGGAAGTGCGTCCTTGTCCAAATGGTCATATGAGATTAGCTTTTACTTTTGGTGTTTGGTTATATGTCTTCCCTTTTTTCTTCTCTCCCTGTTCCTCTCAACTTTTCTATCATTTGCCCTGGGGGATAGAAGTGCTCTTGTCTGAATTATGATGATCTCCTAAGTACAATGTTTATTGTAACCTTAATTAAGATATCTGTGGCAGAAATGTTAGCTATTTCCTAATAGGTATTCTTTTGTCTGGCTTTGGTGACAAACATACATGGCCACCCAGAATGGAGACATTTCTTAGCCTCTCTTGGCAACTGTGTGACCATGACGAAGTTCTTGCTAAGGAGTTGTCGCGGAGGAAGTGTGTGCAATTCCATCTAAGATCCATAAAGAAAGGGGCATACGTTGCTTCACTCTTTCCTCCTTCTTGTGGCTGGAATGATGACGTGAAGGCTGGAGCAGCCATCTTGGACCATAAGGTAACCGTAGTAAAACTTAGTAGATGTAGAATATAATTGTCTTAACACAATAACTAAGAACATGCCAGGAAGGCTATGTTAACCAGTGTGATGAAA